>JAILXH010124474.1:5027-18262 GCA_023558415.1 Piaractus mesopotamicus
GACACCTCCTTTGCTCTCTTCTGCGCATCTCTCTTTTACCATCTTTGTGGAAACCTCAGTCAATGATCAAAACTAGCTACCTGAGTGCGTCCCATCAGTGTAAAGTGGGTGGGAAAGGGGGGGACAGGCTGTTGCTATAGACACACCCACAAACAAAAGACTTGCCTTTTTTCATGAAGCGTATAAATTCTAAGGGGTTTGATTTATTTTGTTAGAAGGCTGTCACAACAAGCTGGTTACATTGGAGATATATATAACATACCGGTTATATTCATCTAAGCTGAACCAATCTGTGTCGTATATAATTACAGCTCTGAAATAAATCTTTAATATTGACAGTCGAATCAAAACTCGATCTCGGAACCTGAAAATGCGTATGATTATACCGCTAGTGAACGTAGCTCGGTAGATCCAGGTGTTTTTTTAGCCTCGTGAGCATTTCTACCACGTAGAAAGTAAAAACAGAACTTATGAGAGTGACATTTGGTTCTTGCACAAACACATACTGTTACAAACTCACTGTGGGAACAATCCTTTTGGAGTAAATGTCCTTCATTGGCAGACGGCAGGGTCGACTTACATGGCCACGCCGAAGAACTCGTGCTTGGCCGTAGAAACGACGACATCTGCTTGGCACAGTGCTCTGAGGTAGTCCTCCTTACTGGGCATGAAACCCCAGTGCCGGATGTGGCTGACCAACTGTTCTTTGGCTTCGGCGAAGATGTCTGCAAAGGACAGGGACAGAACATAAGTCCGAGACGTCGGCATCAGCGGAGGAGCAATTAGAGGAGAGAGGCAAGTTTCCACTTCGGCCTGTAGTTTGTTCGGAAAATGAAAAACATGAGGCCATCATAACTTCGGACATATAAAACGGGAAAGGGCAAAAATAATCAATAGTGATCCTATTAGCAAAATCAAAATGGATTAAAAGAGTTTCAGCGTGATTGCCTTCCGAGCAATCGTAAATATCATTTCGAAATATAGGCAACATTTATGGCCTTTTTTCCCCCCTTGTAGCTGTTTATGCTACTATAAAAGCGTAGATCTCAATATAAGAGATTGTGATCCCTGTATGCTTCTCCTTGCCAATGCTGCTCTGTGTGTATAAATTAACCTAAGACAACACTATAAATATCAAAGTCTGTCCAAAAGATATTAAAGCATAATCATCTACTAATGGAAGTGTATTTTACCAATGAAAATGGTTTGAGAGTTAGTCATACAGGACTAATGGATGATCTCTGAACTTAGAAGCTGTGTATTTAACAAACTAGTTACTAATGTCATGTTACAGTGCTGATGAGGGCAGCAGGTGGTAGCATTGAGAAAAAATCATAATGTGCAATACTGTGCAAAAGTCAGTGACCACACTTCAAGCATTTCATTTCTAGTCAAAACAACCCTCAAGTACAAGTTATTCATTTTTCTGTTAGGAGAAAGAGCAGCAAAAATACAGATAATTACACGGAAAGCTCCACAATTAAATATGATTTAAGATTTTTCAGTATTTAGTGAGTCAACTCTTTATCTTTACTGCAGCTTCCATTCTTTTCAGGAGCCTCGCTTTCAGTTTTGTAAGGAAAACTGTAGAGGTTGGTTGCATTTGCTGCTTCTCATCATCCAAGTTATCCCATATACAAACCTACTTCCAAAAAATTTGGGACACTGTGCAAAAGGTAAATAAAAACAAAATGCAATGATGTGCAAATCATTTAAACAGTATATTTCAATAAAAATAGTACAAAGACAACATATCAAATGTTGAATCTGAGAAATTTTATTGTTTTTTGAAAAATATATGCCCATTTTGAATTTGATGCCAACAACACGTTCCAAAACAGTTGGGACGGGGGCAACAAATCAATATTTGAAGTTCTTTTTGGAAATCATGGACACTGTGTCCTCCGGGCTAAAGACCACTCAGCTTGTTATCAGTGCACAGTTCAAAATGTATTCATGATGGTATACGGCTTATACCATGCACATGGTATGGGTGACGTGCACATCTTTGAAGGCACTATTAATGCTGAATGATATATACATGTTTTGGCAACATCTGCTGCCATCCAGACAATGTCTTTTTCTGGGAAAGCCTTGCTTATTTCAGCAAGACAATGCCACCACATTCTGCATGTATTACAACAGCAAGGCTCTGTACTAAAAGAGGCTGGGTGCCAAACTGACCTGCCTGCAGTCCAGACCTGTCACCCACTAAAAACATTTGTCGCATTATGAAATGAAAAATACGACAAGGAGACCCTGAACTGTTGAGCAGCTGAAATCCTATATCAAAACAAGAATGGGAAAACATTTCACTTTCAAAACTACAGCAGTGTCTCCTCAGTTCCCAAACACTTACAGAGTGTTGTTAAAAGAAGGGGCGATGAAACACAGTGGTAAACATGGCCCTGTCCCAACTTTTTTGGAACATGTTGTTGGTATCAAATTCAAAATAGGCATATGTTTATCAATAAGCAATAACATTTCTCAATTACAACATTTGATATGTTATCTTTGTGGTATTTTCCTTTAAAAATATAGTTTACATCATCTGCATATCATTGCATTCTGTTACTATTTACATTCTGCACAACTTTTTTGGAAACAGGGTTGTACGTCCTGTAATGTTAAGGTTTTGACTCTGGGGTGGTCAGTCCATTGTTCTGAGAACACCAGCAGCTTCCTTGTTTAATGTGTCTATTTTTCCTTTCCTCAGAAACAGCTTCTTGACAGCTACACATCCTTTCAGACCCAAAACACTGAGAGTTGTCTTCTCACATTGGAAGGATGGACAGAAATTATGGGTGCACTGAAAATTTTTGTCTAAAAAAAGCTTAACACATCAAACAAATGAACAAATCAAACTGTACAAATCTGAATACTAAGAAAAATAAGAAATAATGATCAAAAACTGTTTTCATCCTTTGCTGTTCTGGTCAGCATAGAAACATTAGATCCCGCTGGAGTCTGTGGTCTTTTCTGCTCTTTAAACGAGACCACTTACGCAAATTCTACAGTAATTTGGCCCCCTGGTGGAGGAACTTCAGGCTGCTGGATGGGAGTTCCCAAGCCAGGTTCACACGCTTTACATATTAAAAACATGAAGTGTTTTCTGTCGTTATAGTTACAAGGAAGGACCTCATGACGGATTCTATTATTTTTATTTTTAATATTATTTAGCAGGCTGTTTACAATTAAATTAGTCGAGTTCTCTTTCCCAACATGGTGATTATGGCCGTGGAAGCATCATTAGCATTATTTTGCTAATTGAAAAGCAGAAAAAAATGGCAAATTATAAATAAAAAACTCAGTTTTCGGATGAGTGTGGAAGAATTTTCAATTCAGTGCATCACTAACAGAAACAGCAGTAGTTTTTTCTAGATCTGAAAGACAAATGGAACTTGATTTTCTCCTCTCTCTCAAAGATGACAGCTTTAAGTGCTGTTTATCTGAAGGGGGACAATTTTGGGGGTCTACCAGGTCTTCCAGGTAGTTGCCAGGAGTCCCCTTTTCCCTCTAGCTTTTAATCATTCATTTATTTTCCATTGATTTTTCTTTTCCTAATGCTGATTGATTATTTTATATATATTACTTAATGGCTATTGTGAAGGCTGTGACTTTTGCACAGGACTGTACAGAAAATTTACTCCACTGAAAATGGCTCAGAAACTAGAAGTAAACTTTGCATGGCTTTGGCCTGTATGCACACATCTTTCTGATATACGATTGCAGATGAAAACCTGAATCTCATATTGCCACTTCATTAGCGCTGCTGGGTGTGACCTACTCGCGTCTGTATTTCAGTCTAACATTTTAATACAATATGCTCAATATAACATTAAAAATACATCTGTATGGCTTTGCATCTCATCTCTATAGGCCACGGTATACCTGGCACGTCGGTAAACGTTTCCCCGAGGACAGACACTTCAAAGTTCAGTTCCCGCTCTCTCAGCTTCAGCAAGGTCTGGAAGAACAGCTGAGGGTCTTTGTCATGTTCCCTTCAAACAAAGAAACAGAATATGAAAATCTCACAGCTACTACACCCTAAAATATTAAACTAAGGTATCAAAACGGAAGAAGCACGTCTAATGCCAGGAGGTAGCTACACAAAACCTGTATACAGTATAATACATAGATACATGCGCTGCAGCTGTGTTGCACCATCAATTACAGACTAATACAGACTATTGCTTAGAACTATAAAATACCATTCAAACATTTAGTCACCTGCTATATTAATAAGTGCTATTACTTCATTCAATAATACTTCATACAGTGTAGACTGAAGACACTAGAAGGTAATTTATTCAATGGTTTTTGAGAACAGCAAGAACTTAAAAAAAAAATATATATATATATAGCACCTATCTATTTATACAATGCAAAAAATCATATATTGGAAAATGAAAACATCTTAAATCTAGTGGATATATCTAATATTTCTCATTATTAGATCATTGTAATAACAATATAAGATTATTTAACCTATTTATATATTTTTTTTTTTACTTGTTTTAATTTTATCTAATGAAACTTGGCAGATAATTGTGCTTGTTTTCGAAAAATAATGCAAATAATAGAAAATAATGTATTGAAAACGTGTCAGTAATGACACTCATTAGATTAAATTACGTCAAATAAGCAAAAAAAGGTCTAAACAGATTAAATAAACGTATAATATTCTTACACCAATCTCATAATGAGAAAAAAAATAGATATCTACACTAGATCTAAGATGTTTTCACTAGATCATTTTTTTTTTTTGCATTTTTTGATATCTGCCTCAAGATTTGATCGCAACAGTTCAATGAGGCATTCTGGGTATAAAATTTATTATAACTTGATTCTCAATGCTGTATACATTCTGGAAACACTGAAAATGTCTTAAGTTGTAGAGTTTGTAGCATCACATAACAATAACTGTATATATGTATCTTCAACAAATTGGTTTCATATTATTATATTAAAATGCAAATGACAACGTGATATAAATAAGTACTCATAACAAAAGAACAGAACATACTGACTCAAAACTACAGCTAAGAGCTAAAGAAGCAAACCGCACGTCAACTGATTGACCACATTTGAGGTGAAATTGATTTTGATATCAATAAATACACGTGTAGTACGTGGATCCGTGGGCTCTTGCTATAATATCTGACCCATAACGCAATGACACATTTGATAAGCATCTCTGAGCTAAGGCCACATGCTCAAAAAGAGAAATGAATGAGCTGGAAGCAATTCTCAAACGATGTGCCCGACGTTCCTTCCAGCAGTGAACTGAAAGGCCCATCCGAGCAGAACAGAGGCACAGTGCGGTCCACACTTCAGCTAGGCCCAAAGAAGCTCCTCCGTACTAAAAGACAAGCGCCGCTCATTTTGGCGATTTTCATTTCGCAGCTCATTTCCTCTTTCCAACACCGCAGAACAGGAACAAGCTTTCCTCGCTAAAAGTGATGTTTGTTGAAGGTCGAAGGCGATTACCGGAGGGGCCAGAAGCGCTTCGACAAAAGACACCTCCCACTTGGGCCGAATCTGCTTTAGATGAGGTATTAGTGGAGAGCTTATTTATCCTCATTTCCGCTTCTTTTATGTTGCCACGTCCCCCTGTGGCTCGACGCTGATTCCCTCATTAATTTCGCAGCCTCTTTTGATTCCCCCAACATTGTGTATGTGGCTTGTTACCTCCTCCGGTCTAAGACCGGTTGACCTGCGGTGAGGTGACATGGCAAACCGCGGGGATGCCTATTACCCGGCCTGTCATCCTCGTATATAAAAATGTTCTCCGTGGCGGCAGGACGCCTTATTCCCCACTGACAGCCTAGCAGAGGGTTAATTAATATGTCAGTTATGTTACGCGGGGATTGCAGGGGCTCAATATGCTACTGACACTTTGAGGAGTTGGGAGAGCGCGCGCCCGCACACGAGCAGCACACATACACTTAGTCATATAATGTCACGGCCAGTCCTGCAGATCATCGTGCTAGACTGAATAGTAGACTCAAGGCAAGCATGCCATTTTGTCAGTTTGGTGAAAAATCTAATTAAAAAATTTCCCCTTAGCCCAAACGTAGACATGTTTGGAGTATGAAGTTTGCGTCTTTAGTTCTGCATTGGAGATACGAGGCTAACGTACCGATGTATGCAAAAGATTTGGGAAAAAAGTAACAGCAATTGTGGCATGTGCTAAAGTTTGGGCATCCTTGCGTTTGTAAAGTCTCAGAATCAAATTAATTAATTAGGCCTTAACTGACTCGTTAGGACTGGAGGACCAAGAATCAGCTGATGACAATTCCAGAGCATAATAAATTCTCTGACTCTTCAAACTTTGTGCTAACAGTCAAAATGAATGGGCCCCTCTAAGCAGCTGGCTGGGCATCTGAAAATAAAGCTAAGCGTTGCCTATGAAGCAGGAGAAGGCTATAAAAATGTATCAAAGCACTTCCAGCTTGCAATTCCCCCATTCAAAATGCCATTAAGAAATACCAGTTAAGGGGTACTGTAAAAGTCAAGGAAAGATCTGGAAGACCAAGCAAACACTCAGATAGAACTGCTCATATGCTGGCAAAAGCCCTATATGACAGCAAAGGTCCTGTAGGAAGATTTATCTGACAAAGGAATGGTGGTGCATCGTTCTACTGTGCAGCACTGCTTGAAGCATCATTAGGAGGTGACCATACCTGTTACCTCATCAAAAAAAATCAACTGAAGTATGCAAATTATCAGGTAGCTTTAGATAAGCCACAAACATTTTGGAAACTCCTCTAAGCAGCTGGCTGAGAATTTGAAAATGTAGCTAACTCTTGCCTACAAAGCAGGAGAAGGCTATAAAAAGGTACCTCTCAGATAATATGGTGCCCAGAAAGGCAAAGCAAAACCCCCATATGACAGCAACTGATCTGAAAGGTCTAGGTGACACAGGAGGGGTGGTGCATCCTTCTGTGTAGTACAAAAATAAAATTACCTTACCTTATCTGTGACCTTAACACAAAAAATAAACATCTAAAGAACACAAAACAACAATTAGATAAGCCAAACACCTTGGAAACCTGCATCAACATGTGTTTTCAGTGATCGGATCATGTTCAGACTGCATGAAAAGTCACATGTAAACCAACCCAGGACATAGTGTGATTACTCAAACCACACTCAGAATGGATTACATTCAACACAAGTGTATCTCCTTATTCATAATGCAGCTCATCCATGGTGCCTGTTTTCACATAGATTCTTTGTAGCTTGTAACACGATGTTCATTATTTAAAATGTCTGAATGACAAATAGGTAAACTAGACATTCTTTTTTCAGTCACTGAAAGTAATTTACTTCTGGGAAGCCGAGGGGGCATATTTGGGCCCATAAGATTCTGATTATGCCACTGTATATATCGTGTAATGTATGCATTGATTTGCTTTTTGCGCCGCCAAGTAAAAACAGATCTCTTCTGGTCACACTGAAGAGCCATTTTCGTAAACTGCACATGGAAACCAGTCAAAGGAGTTCCAGATACAATCGTGACAGAAAACAAATGTTAATGCAAGGTGCAAATGAGCTCTGTATGTATCTACAACACTGGACAAAATTCAGGCTTCAAAATTTCTCCTACAGCTTTTGGCTATGCAATGTACTCATGCCCATGTTTATAAATAACAGTATGTCAGAGTTTCAGAATCAACATAAGCATATTTGAGATTACTTAACAACTCAACACGGTTTGAAAAAAGTATGATGAGTTAGGTACGCAGTTTACATAATGCTTACTGGTGACGTAACAGCTTTTATTACTTATTAATAAATATTACTACTTTAAATTAGAACTGCATGAGCTTTATAGCTTCAATGCAAAACTAAAGGAGCCAACTATGGACAAACAACATTTCAGATGTTTGAGGTAAATCGGTGTACATTTGATTTAAACTTTAAACAGATATTTTATACTACCTACCTCTTTTACAATACGGCACATCAAAGCAGAACAACCCAAAAACAGGGCAAAATATACCACACAACAGTACACGCCACATTCAATTGCTTAGAATGACCATAGGCATTATGTAATGTTGTGACCTCTGCAAACCCGTCAGAGGTTTTATATCCCAAACGGACAGAAAAGCCACTTTCAGTTATTCTTACAAAACAGCCTTCACTTGATTTGTCACCCTTTGACCCCACAGTGCAACGAGATAGAAACCAAATAAAACAAATCAAGAAAAAGCTCATTCTGTGGGGACCCTCATTAGCAGCCATCCTTTACCACTTAAAAGAATATCATCTTCTCATTTAGACAGCTATGATTAAATATTCCCCTTTAAGTCGCACCCAAGAGGTGCATTTTAAAAAAAATCCCGAGCTCTATTTACTGCAGGAAAAAAATAAAAAATACGCACAACGTTAAAGGATTGAAATCAAGAGGAAGTGAAAAGCGGTAATTAATGGGACACTTGAAAGCCCAGGCCCGGATTATCTGGGGATTGATTAGGGCCAGTCGAAAAAACTCCACTGAGGGGAGGAGAGAAGGCTTCTCAAAAGAAGACAAAACAGACTACGTCCGTACGCATCGTATTCCCGTACGAAGACGACGACGGGAGCAGCATACAGTGCAAATTTAATAGGCAAAATTAATGAGACCATAGAAGCGAGTGTGAAAATGAAAATGTAAATGAAATGAAAAATTACGATTTTTGCTATTATCTTCATTGTTTCATTAACTAATCTTTCTTCTTTCACTAAAATTGTTTACTAACACAGTGGCCCTTATTCGTCAAAGTTGCACAGTAAGATTTGATCGCAGATTTGACCACCCCAAATCCCCACCCCCATCCCAACCTCATGATCCAGACCTTAAAATTGCATTAATTGAAAATAACAAAATGTGAAATGAACAAAATACAGCCTTTTTTTTTTAGATGACAGAGTGATGTGACTGCATATCAGGATATTATTTTCATAAAACACTGGCTGTCTGAGCAACAATACCACAGGATATAAGCTTCTGCTGTACTATGGGGAGAGCTATGTTTTGTATTTTTATGGTGGCAGTTATAAAAGCTGTATATCGCTGTTGTCGGAAGATAACCTCGTATCTCCAAAATGGTAACTTTACAGGAGAAGGAAAAAATATACTTTAATTTTAATGTAAGTCAATGGAACCAGACATTTTTCCAAGTCATTTTTGTTTGCAAACAATGTAAAGGTTTTCTCAAAAGCGATATATCAGTAGCATAAAGCAATCAATACATATGAGAAATATAAAGCAAAGGTCTTTAAATGACATACAGCATTTATTTATATCAGTGTGCTTATGGAAAGTAGATACATCCACTTCAGTACAAAGATATGCAAAATTACTAGCATTATCACTATTTTCTATTCCAGTTACTCTGAATATTATTGATGTTTTGATGATTGATTTTGATTATTTAACTGCCAATCAGGCATTTATCAGTCTGTTAAAATGTTACGCTCAAATTTACACGCACTCCTACCAGATGAAATTGATAAAATAATAAAACTGCCTCTGAAATTTGCATGCTCACATTTCATGATCAGATCTGACCGCATGCAACTGTAATGAATAAGGGCCATCATTTTAAATGTGCTCAATTACTACATCTTGCATAATTCAGGAATTAAAGTGTTATATAATATTTTCCATGTTGCGGAACGCTGGACGACGTTTTGCATTTCTGAACGTGTTCTCTAGGCCCGGTAACAGCATGTCTCCGATGCTGGTCTGGCTAACGGGCGCCGTGGTGCCCTTCGATGCACACTCATCGGGGAATGGCAGTCTCAGTGGCAGAGCTTTGGCTTGGAGCAGAAGAGAGGGTGCTGCCAGGGGAGCGGGCAGGAGCGGTGCCAGCCTGGTGCGGTGATGCGTCACTGCCCGCGTCTCTTTCACTGATTAGTGCTCACAGCACAGGCTGGGAGGGGAAAAAAAAAGGAAAAACAAAGTAACGAGTGATGCACAAATATGTGAGGATTTTGGGAAAGGGGGGGCAGCGTTGCGTAATTTCCTAACATGGGTCCATGAGTCCAACTATGCATTTAAATGTGCTTGTTTAATAGTAATTTTAGTAATAATAGCATAGCATAGTATAGTGTAATATAGGAATTAGGTCTTCCAGTATAGAGATGAGTAACAAAGTTAAAATATGGTGATAATTAATTGAGGAACAACAGTTTTAAAACATGGCCAAACAATTGACGATTCACATCTACAGCTCACTAAGGAACAAGGTAAAATTTGCTGGTTTAACCACAGCAAAAAACTCATAGTAGGCAATGGTTGCATAGTAGCCAATGGTTATTTTACTATCATGATATAGTTATGATGGAGCTCTCTACTGCTGGAATACACAATGCCAAGGCTTTAACAATCCAAATATGGGAAAACTTGGCTGGTAACATTAGTGAACTGCTTAATGCATGAGTTGGCATAGATGTGAAGGCATCTAGATAGATAGAATTTTACTGATCCCGAAGGGAAATTGCAGATCTATATATGTGTGGATGTACATAATAAGTTATCTTTGATTTATGGTGTTTATCTTTTGTCTCTATGTTAATTTTGTTGTGTTTGTTTTCCAACTGAGGGTGAACAGGTGTGAGGGAGGGAGGGAGGGAGGGAGTTCAGGGTTGGGGGGCAGCGTTTATTTGTATTTGTATCCGTGTTATCGTACATCTTCTGTTTTGTTTAGTATAAAAAAAAACAAAAAAAAAAACCTTGTTACAAAAAAACATGGCCAAACAATAAAAAATGGATTAATAATAAAAAAACATAAACTGTACATACATATTCAGTACTGTGTTAAAGTCAGAGACCATCCTTCATTTATTACATTTTCAAAGACACAATTAAGTACAGTGATATTTCTGAGCAGATTAGATATAAAACAATCCCCTTGCATCAAGAAGGAGAAAGTCAAAGAAAAATAAGAGAAAAAACAGTTTTCCAAACTGGAGTTCAAAAAGGTATTTAAAGATATAGAGAAATTTGTGACTCCTAACAACCATGTAACACCTGGTAGACCACCATAAGAAGAAATTTTTGTAACTGAAACAAACTGACCAGTCCAGAGTCCAGACCTCAACATCACTAAATGTGTTTGGGGTTACTTGGATAGCGAGAAGCAGAAAATGCTGAACAAACTTCAAGATTGAACTTTAGACGTGTGTAAAAATATCCCTGCAGATTTCTTTGAAAAACTGAAAGCAAGTCTAATAAAGAGAATGGAAGCTGTAATAAAGGTAAAGAGTGGCCCCACTAAATACTGAAAAATGTGATATTACATTTAGTTGTTGAGACTTCTGTGTAACTTTCTGCTTTTCCTGACACTGAAAAATTAAAAACCTGTAGTTACTGTCCATTTTGACTGAAAATTAAATAAACAAGTGGTCTCTGACTTTTTCACAGCACCGTATAAACATACATGGCAGAAAATGCATATATGGATGTGTCCGCCAGGCTTGGTTTTCTTGCGGTTGTAATCAAAGAATAATGAGAGCTCTAATAGTAATGATAACAAGAACAGACTTGGTAATATAGACCACTGTTCCTCACTGTTTATTATTTCACAGCTTGAAGAAGTAGCTCTATGAAAAACAGAAGGCCGGTTAAAAAAGCTGCTCTTCCAGACGAATCTGGAGTTTTCCGAATCAAGATTTCAGCCTGAGCTCTTGCAGAGCTTTCGATCAAAATGTGCTGATCCCTCCCAAAACCCCTCCTCCTTTTCTCCCCCTTCGTTCCTCCAATAGTGAGCCGCGGACTCCGCTCATCGCATCAGCACCTGCAAACAGCTGCCCTCTGGGAGGGATCTCTGACCCAATCCGTCCCGGTCAGCGGTCAGCGCCTGCAATAAGACGGTGCTGTAATCCGGCGGATGAACGCCTATCCAGGCCACAAACAGATTAACAATCTGCAACCAGTGATGAGGACCAAAAAAAAAAAAAAAAAAAAAGTAAAAAAGGATGCTAGAGGGAGAAAAAAGGGGAGAGTGGGGGGGAAATGGGACATACTGTCAGCAGCTCAAATCGTAGAGATAATCCAAGCACCCCCCCTTCTCTCTCTCTCTCTCTTTAACCAGTTGCTCTCGTCCGCTGTAAAACCTAATTTAACTTGGCCCAAAGCCAGCGTTTATGAAGCGCGGATGTTGCCGGCGCTAATCCATCTGTGTTTTGCTCAGTTTTGAGGAGATTACAAAATGGGCCGCTTTTGTCACTGATACAAGAGTAGGTGAATGACAAGAGGCGCAGCGCAAACAAACACGGCCAAATCCTGGTGCCAGCGTTGAAACTTCAGCACCGGTGGTCTTTTCGGCCATTAATCTGATTTACGAGCGTTTTGGTTTCTTTCTTTCTTTCTTTTTTTTTTTTTGGTCAGGAAACATATTGTCCCCGCCAAGAGATGAGCGCAGAGTCATGGGAGAAAAATGTGGCTCAAGCAGCGGCCTTTTTCTCCCCTCCCTTCTCTCCAGCCCGTGGCAGATGAGGCAGAGATACACCGCTGCTTGGTTTCCATTCATGCCAAGAGGAGGTCTAAAATATGGGGAGTGGAAGATATTTAAGCTTCAACAAAAAACCACAGAGCAGTCCTGCGGGCAATAAAATATTTTCTCATCCCTCCCCTCCTCTCTCTGTGAACACAACTCAATGGCATCGGATTCTACCATTGTCACGGGGCGGACGAGACGTTTCGACAGGCTTTAGCGCTTAGAAAGTGAGAGATAGTCGGTTCGCTGCACTATTTACATGTAATTTCGTAAATGCTCTATAAATGTCAGAAACCATCCTTATGTTTATTTCATTTCCAAACAAAATGTCAAAACGTTATTCATATTGCAATGAAAAAAACCCAGAAATATTTGACACAAAAGTCTCCAACACTAATTATATAAAATCTAGCAGTGTTTAATTTGCCCACTCTTTGCTTTAGCGTACTCTACAGCCACTTTAACTGTTCCATCCATCCAATCTTAAAACCAACCACTTACAGCTGTGCCCTCCCAAAAAATGTGCTCCCAGAGGAGTCACATGCAAGATTTCCATTCAAATATTTTGCAAAATTTAAGCAAATTTCCAAAAAAAAAGTCAGTAAAAGAAAATGATCTGTGCTTCTAGTACTGTTTTTGGCAAATTCCTTGAAGATGATGCAACATGCTTGTGATGTACGGTGTGAAATGAGACTCTCAATTTGAACCTTTATTAGCTCTCGCTAGTTTTGACAGCCCTCT
>JAILXH010124512.1:5411-20173 GCA_023558415.1 Piaractus mesopotamicus
CAAACTTGGCTCAAAAATAGGGAGGGTGTCACTGACAGGAGCCTGTCCTGCGTGAGCTATCGCAGCCTGTTTAGGCTCAGACAGCTGATTGTCAAAACACTCTCTCATGATGAGAGAATGGCGAAATTTTAAGCTGATCAGAATTCTACTGTTCCACTAAAACGGTTCCAATTTTTTTTTCCCCTCACACATTCTAAAGAGTTTGTTTCCAATATAAACACAATCTTTATAAACACCCCCCAGTCAGTCAGTTGTTACGCAAGGTGTTACGGTAGGCTGAACAAATTCAGGACTAACAAAAAAGACAACATTGAGATTTGTGTTAGTACACAGAAATAAAACATAAAAACACAATAAGTACTTGCGTCCTGAAGTTGTGCTCATTTAGTCAGTGCACTTTGCTGAGAATACAGCCGTGGAGACTGCAACTCAACAACCCCGGAACATGATCTGTGCGATACTTTCTTGCAACCTCGATGGTGTAATAATTTGTTCAAAAGTACTATTTTAAAATCTCTACAATCTGACTAATAATAATAATAATAATGATAATAATAAAAATAATAAACCTTTCCAATGCAAAATCAGAATTGTCAGTGTAAAACGTATTTTGAAACTGAGTTGATTTTCTATGTAAACAGGTCAACCCCTAGCTTACAACATGAACCTATATAACAAAGATTCACCTGTCCTCAGCTCCTTCTTAAAACAAAATGGGAAAAACAAACAAAAGCTCTCACAGCTGTAATGAATACATGGAGAAAATTTTTGAATGTTTAAAATATTTGGAATTACCTATGTGGAGATTGGACTCCAAAAACATTGGGGAATTTCTTCTCCTTCAGAGGAAACCCATAAGATGAAAGTGGCACACTGAACATACACATACGAGGTGTTTTGGGACTGAACTCTGGCTGGGCTCAGGCAAAGTACATGGTGCGCAGCGTGTCTTGGTGGACCTGCACAGCTTTGGCCAGGGCCTGCTGGTCTCGGCCATTACTCTGTCCTGACGTATGGCTGCCTTCAGCACTGTTGAGACATGACACAAAACAAGCACACAAAGCTGTTCATCAATCTTCTGACATTTCTCTGAGACCTAAGGTCTGCTACATTCACTGCTGTAACTCATTTTCAGTAACATTATAGCCACATTTGATTAAAAACTCATCCCCCCATCAACTTACTCTACTGATCTCTAATGTAAAGTCCTGTTCAAGCTGGATTACTTTTACCAGAGGTCCAGTAATGTAATTTGTAAGGGATATGGCTGGTCTTTTCATAAGGGATAAAGTATCTGTGTAATTTAATAACTCCAAATAGCCCAACTGAAACGCTACAGCTGGGCATTTATGACAGTGGTAAGACTACAGTTAAACAGAAACAACAGACAACAAAAACTTAAAGTTAATGCCCAAAAGAATATATCATAACAATATATCATAAGGCTAGTAGAGTTTGATTCCACAAGACAGAAATCGCACTGCCTTCTGAGAGGTAGATATTTCCTTTTCCTTCTAATTAGGCCCTCACCAAAAATGTTGTAGATTAAAGTAGCCCTGTTTTGAACTTGACGATAAAGGAACAGTACCAAGCAAAGCTCAGTTTTAACAGTTGTCTTCTGGTCACGGAAAAAAGGCAGCACTGTCCATTTGCAGGTTTTGTTATTATATTACCCTGAAGTTGGTTCAAAAAGAACTATTACTGAAGGAGATGCAAGTTCAGCAAATTATAGAAGATAATCTGCACCATGATTATTGCTTAGCATCATCAGGAATCACAGAAATTACAGCACCTCCCAAAGTAAAACTAATCCAGCTTGAACAGGCAAATATGCAAATAAGATGCAAATATAGACAAGTAAAAATTCTGACACTGTAGATAATACAGTTCATTCCCCATTTCAATCACTCTTTATTAGGCAATAAGACTTTTGGCATGCATACCTGTCATGTTCTTTGTCTACTAGGTGGTAGCGAGCACGGAAAGCCACGAGGTGGGCATAGTAGGCTGGTGCAGGGATGGATACAGAGCGAGTGCAGCGCACATAAGTGTGGCAGAGCTGGTAGGTGAGCACCTGCAGCTCATCCGAGGTGAAATGGTTGTCATCCCACAACACATGGTAGTGAGATGGTCTGCTAGTCCCCTATGAAGAACAGCAGTCAAGAGAGGACGAAAAATTAGCTACAGGAGTCAGTATTTTCTTTTTCTTCAACTTTTCCTTCAGCAAAAGACTGTGGTTCACCAATCTGCAGCAAATCAATTAAACCTCAATATTTATACGTCATATGAAATCAGAAGAGAATTAAAAGTGTCCCATAGAGTATATTCTTAACATTCAAAAAAACTTGATACCTGAATCCCAGCATGGCTGCAAAGGTAAAAGTCAAATTCTGATGGATGAGTGATTTTTGTGTCAACTGTGGTGCCAGCAGGAATATTCCCACTCTTTCCAACCTAGAACAAAGAGATTTAAACATCTCTAGTAAAAAATATAAGAAGTAAGGCAAAATTTTAAAATAAACAACCCAGTAAATTTTTAAACAACCAACCCTTTCATTCCTGTCCGTGCAGAAAAGCCTAGTATGATGTCTCTTCTGGACCACCACAAAAGTGATGCCAGGCTGGTAGTCCTTCTCCAGCTTGATGCAGGCCTCACGGATTGCCAGTAACTCATGTTGTAGAACCTAAGGAATACCAAAAAAAGAACTTTGTTGCAAACAAACACAGTTGAAATGGAAATGTGTTTGTTTCAAAAGAAAACCTCACCATATAAACAAATACATGACAACGATTTACCTGGTGAAATTGACCTTCTGAAATCCCATCTCTGTAGTAGATGATTCGTGTGGGTTTGAAGCGGGTGGACTTGTAAAACTGGATCAAGAGCTCTCTGACCATCGCAGCCAAGTCCTGAATGATATCCTGTCGATGCTGCTGGACCCGCACTGTAGCACAGTATCGGCTGGGATGGGCATCCATGCTGCCAACCACCTAAACCAGATGGAAAATTATTTAGAATTAGTTAAAACGAACAGAAAAATGTTCGCTAGATGCATTTGGCTAGAAAACCACACATATACATTTTTTTTTTATCTACTGGTTTATTATCAGTCTATAACAATTACAGAACAATAGTAATTCGGTATGTTTCTCACTCCAATAAAACATTTATGCCGATTCACATACCATCATATCATTATTTACTCAAAAAGCCCATATTACTACAATGTATGTATTAGTGAAACTAAGATATTATGCATAAATTTGCTTACTGCAGCAATGGAGGGCTTCTTTCCATCTCCTGCTGGAGGATGAGTCACATCTGCACCCAGAAAAATGACCGGCTGCTGAAACACCAAAGGCCTAGAGAGCAGGCATCAGTTTGATCACAAAAACAGGTAGTCTGAATTTACACCTTCAGTAAACAAATTTTGCACTGCATTAACTGAATTTAAAACTTCTGCTTCATTAATGATCTAAAACTACTCTTACCTGCCCTGTGGAAGCAGAATGTTGTTGACTCCACCCAGCTTAACGTTAATCTTCAGGCAGAGGTTGGAGAGGGTCTGAGGTGTGGTTTTCTGAACGTTCTTCACCTGGACACACTGCGTGGCCATTCCCAAAACTGTGTCCCCAACACGCTTCACCTCCGCTATGAGACAATGAGATCAAAAGATTAAAATGATCAAAATTTGACCAAAAACAATGACTGGAGGCAATATCATCCATCACAATCTAAACACCAGTTTTTAAAATCATGAATCAGATGTGAAACTTACACAACAATACATCATAAAAACACTTAAAATGAATATCAGAAGCTAGCAGAACTAGCAATAACACAACACCAACAATAAAGTTTATCTGAAAATACATTAAAAATAATTTAAGGCATACAAGTGTTTGTCGGTAAAGCTGTAAGACTATTTCACATGTGTTTACTGCAAGGTTTTGGCTGCTAAACCAATTTAATCATGTTTGGTGTTTTTGCCTGGGTACTTAAGTGCAGTGGCAACTTGTCCCCACCCCACCATAGCAATGGGCATCAGCCAATCATGCTAAAGAACAACTGCAGTCAAAATCAGCCTCACAAAACACTGTTCAGTCCATCTCTATAAAGAAACCTGTGTGTTAGCAGATAGAGTAGAGCTTGACCTACCATAGACAGGTGTCTTCCCTGGCAGAATCACCACGACCAGCTGCAGACCTTGGTAGGTGTACTTCAGATGCTTGAACATGGGCTCCACACTATCAGCTCCCTGGGCATACTTACAGAAGCAAGGCTGGCCTTGGATGGGCATGCCTGCATCACGCGAAATCTTGCGCAGCTGGTCTGTGAACGCTCTACAGATTCACAAAGAGCCAGAGCCAGGGATCAGTGGCAACGATCAAGACAAAAACATACATCAATTTCTACAAGCTTCAGATTCAACATGAAAAGGGTCTCGTTATTTGAATAGCAAGACATTTGTTAGAAAAGTACCACTAACATAATAACCACCACAACAGAGACCATGTCTTACAAGCAGAAGGACTTACTTCAGCAGGAGTTCTGTGCATTGCCTCTGTGGAGCAAAGCAGGCAATGGCCCACACTTTGATCTCTATGCCAGTATGGAACTGTTTGTTTCTCATGTCCCACACGCCTTGGATTGGGGTAGCTATTGCCTTGTTCTGGTAAAAGATTTAAACATTCAACAACCTAAGTATTCACTTGCACACACCAGCAATGAGAATATAATACATTCTTGGGGCCCAGGCACACCAGCCCAACAAGAAAAAACCAGCTAAGCCCGACTGATAATTGCCTTTCATCAGCTCACCACCACCTCTAGTCTGCTGTGAAAATTTCAAACACAAACTACAACCGATGGCCAACACACACAAGCTTAATGCATCTGTGTGAAAGAGAACTCTCCATAGCAGGAGCTGCAGAAATCTGTAAAAGTGTAACACGCAAAGTAAAGAATGCACTGTTTGAGTGTCTTAAAAGCTTCAACTGTCTCTGTTAAAGCTAAACCTACACCCTTAAAAAAGATGCTTGTTCAAGGGTTCTTTAGGAAAGAGAATGGTTCTGTATAAAACCATGAGATTTATATAGAATCACTTCATGCTTAAATATTTCTTTTCATGGAGAAATGGTTCTTCAGACTGATGGAGAATGTGTTGTATACAGCCATTTTCAAAATAGTTCTATAAAGAACCATATACATCACATTCTCCGTCAATCTGAAGAATTGTATCCCGTGCTCTGTTTTTTGTGTTAGCAGAACATCTTTAGAGTTTTCATGTGTTTTACATTTATCTGTTATTTTATAACAATATTAATAATTTTGTCAAGTGACAATTGAAACTTGAATATTCAAGTAATATTCTTTTCAGAATTCAGACATTTGAATAGCAAAAATAGTTAAAATGACCACTAAAAATGACACTGTTCCTTGCATGTACCCCCCTGAGAGTGACATCTGCTTTATTCCCTTTCATTTTGCTCTTTAGGAGCCAACTCTTTCATTGGCCAACCATCCATGTCGATTCAACATGCTCGGACAGTCAACCATGATACTGCACAAACTACGGCCTAGTGAAGACAGACAGCCAACAGTTGACTTGGTATGTCCAGGCCCTGATAGTACATTTAAAGAATTTGTAATTTTACAAGGAATATAAAACTCCATACCCTTCCTCCATAGAGAATCGAAGGTGCTTGGAGGACCCGGCCATTCACTTCAGTCATCTCATCTCTCACCATAACCCCAAACTCACGCACATAAGGATCAGTATTAAAGTTGGCACTTCTCATCTGTAACACAAAAGAATATATTTTAAATATAAAAACCTGATACATGCAGTCCTTGAAAGGCTGAGTGACACAGCTGCTCATTCACCTAAAAACAACCACAGAGCAGAAAGTTGCACTGACCAGTTTGCTGATTTCATCTTGTCGGTCAGGGGCTGACCGTGCTGTGGCACGAATCATAGTGGAGGTCTGATTGTCTGTCAGTTTTTTGATGCATCGCTGTCCAGCCACTATGTTACAAACCTAGGATAAACCAAGATAATATTACACAAAAAGAACAAATCACAAAAATAAACATGCTGAATTATATACTGAATACATTTTTCAAGATGATAAGTGCCTTTGACTAACCTCAAGAGGAAGGTAGGTATGTTTCTGCTCTTGGCCAACTTGTAAACATGGGAGATGAGGGTACCTTAGTACCAGTTTGTATTTGTCTTTGAAGTACTGTGCCACAGTGCATTCAATGGTCTGTCCATTCTCCTGCTGTAGGGGGAACCTATGGGAAAAAAAAGAAGAATTAAAACTCTTTCAAAGAACCAGAAAGGATCAAAACATTACCATTTTAAAATCTTTCTTAAAACAAAGTCTGTTGATGAGCTGAGGAATCTCAGGAAGCATAACTGATGAATTTGTTCATTTTAATGTTGGAGAAGGGTGACAATACTGCTATAGCCAGGTTTAGTACGCTGCAGACTACAAAAACCCCTAGTACAATGCTTCCTAACCCTGCACAGTTTCATGATTTCGCAGCGCCTGTGTAATATTATTAGCTAATTATACAGCCCTTCCTGGGCAAATACGAAACTGTGTATTAACATCAATTAAAAAGCCAAACGTTTAATGAAAAGAGGTATTACGTCTGGTGGCTCGCTGGTCTCCTGGTGACATTACAAACTCTGTACTTTCTCTTCATCTGCCCACAGTGTGTGATCTCCACTTTCAAACCTGTGGACAGACATAAATCAGGAGATTAAAAAGTGAACATGCAAATGTTAACAAAAATTAGTTTTACATTCAGAAAATATCAAGAGAAATGCAAGCTGTAATCACCCTTTATCTCCTTGGTAAACTTCACTCTCTGGGAATCTGTTAGAGGCTTCTGTTGTTCTTCGATGCTTTTAAAATCCAAAACCTCACACATAAACTCAATCACTGGTTGGGCTTTGTAGAACGCAGTGGCCGACACTAACAGCAACAACAAAATTGGAACAAAATTAGACATACATATTCAACAACCCCAAGCCATAAATATTCCATAATGCAGACTGATGCCCACCATCAATGTTGAGCATCATTTTCCAAAGGGATGGTCGAACAGACTGATGGAAGCCAAACCAGACTTCCCTCCCACCACCAAGGGGGTTGGAGCAGCCCTCCGAAGGTGTGAAGAATGAGCGACCAACAGGCGTGTACCTGGGGAAAAGGCAAACAAGGGGCACAAGAGATTTACCCCAGGGCAGGAAACATATTTGTGGATGACTTGCATGAATCAACAGTGCCCTCTTGTGGTGAAAAAAAAAATCATTTTTTACAGTTACTCATCTACTTATCTTGCATTAATTTGACCAAATATACATAAGAAATAACTGAGAGCCACTGAAGGTAAAACATATTTTAATGTTTCTAATTCAAAACTGATTTAAGACTGATACTGAGTTGTGAATGGCTGAACTCAGTAACCCCAAAACACAAGCTTTAAGATCTGATCCCTGAATGAAAACAAGAGATTCTATCCCTGAAGGTAAAAAAAATAAAAAATAAACAGCCAACTTACCTCATGGAGGGCAAATGTCTCATGACAACGTCTAGAGCCTGAATTGTCTCAAAAGGGATGCTTGGCAGTCGTCCAGACAACGCTTCATGAAGAGCTTGCAGGCTGACACAGGAAACCCACTTTATTGCCACTTTAAAGCTTCTGTCCTTCCCCTCTCCAGGTATAGTCACTTCCAGCTCCACCTAAAACAGCATTACCCATCAAAAAACTTCACATCTTCATCTGGCATCTAGTCTAACCCAGTGCTTACAGTCAGGTCCATAAGTATATGGACAGTGACATAATTTTTGGAATTTTGCCTCTGTACACCACCACTATGGATTTCAAATGAAGCAATCTCAGACTTTAATCTTTAAGGGGCGTAAAAATACTGCACTAACCATTTAGGAATTACAGCCATTTTTACATAGTCCCTCCATTTTCGCAGGCTCAAAAATAACTGGGCAAACCAACAATTCTAAGTACAAGAAAGAAGTATTCATTTTAATTCTTGAATGGAAATTATTTGCAGTCAATGACTGCCTGAAGTCCGGACGATATCAAATGCTAATTTTCCTTGAAATGCTTACCAAGCCTTTACTGCAGCTGCTTTCAGTTGCTGCTTGTTTTTGGGTCTTTCTGCCTTCGGTTTTGTCATCAGTGACTGTCAGTGACGTCTCTAACGTCCAATAATATTCAAGTATGTTGTATAAATCAAGTAAAAAACAGTATTATTAAAAATAGACAAAATCCTTCTCTTTGTAGGCTGCCATTTTTGTTGCGGCATCAAATGATTCCTCTCTCTCTGAGCAACAATAAGCTAATTATCTCATTTAAATCTAATATATCGTTTCGCCTTTCCAACATTAGAGTCTTATTTTTTATAGGACTGATTCCACTGCAACCATATGACATCACCACAGTGTGACAATGGCATCCTACTAGTACAGGGATTTTGCCAAGTTGATATTTTAAGAACATTACATTTCTTCTTAAGAAGCTCTTGGGTTGCTTTCACGGGTCATAATCCATCCGTGCTGTGAAGCATCGTCCTATCAGTTTGCAGCATTTGACTGAATCTGAGCAGAAAGTATCTCTCTATACATTTCAGAATGCATCCTGCTGCTTCTATCAGCAGTCACAACATCATAGACACCAGTGACCCAGTTCGTACTCTTCTCCATACTCTTCTCTTCCCATCAATCTCGTTTCATCTGTCCAAAGCATCACGCTTGAAAAGTGGGCAGGCTTTTTTTTCAGATGTTTCCTAACAAAGTCTAATCTGGCCTTTCTAATCTTGCGTGTTATCAGAGGTTTGCATCTTGAGGTTAACCCTCTGTATTTACATTGATGAAGGCGTCTCTTAATTGTAGACTTTGACAATGATACGCCAACCTCCACTAGAATGTCCTTGACTTAACTAGATGTTGTGAAGGGGTTTTTCGTCATTAAATAACGAAGCCCCACCAGGACATTAAACTGCTTATCAGTCAACTGTGTAATGTGAAAATGGAGGGACTCCATAAAAACCGGCTATTATTCCTAAAGGGTAAATGCAATATTTTTATACAGCCCTTAAATTTAAGCTAGAAGTCTATAACTTCAATTATGTCTTAATTGCTTAATTTTAAATCCACTGTGGTGGTGTACAGAGGCAACTGTCTGTACATATGGACCTGTCTGTATATTCATATACTGATGTACATCAATGGAGTATACAGGTTCATGTGAAGCTTTGAGGAGAATACAAATTCATGCGAAGCTTTGAAGAGTCTACTGATCAATCAGCTTTCAGTGATTCACTTTGACAAGAAACATCACTCACCTTGTCTCTCCCTATGGGTAAAGGCATTGCCGTGTACAAATTTTTCCTCCCGTCATACACAGGCTTTCGATCTCCAAAGATCTGCGTTTTAAAGTGCTGGACCATGTGCTCAACAATTTCACTGCAAAACAACATTGTGTTTAAGTGCAAATTTCTTTGCCATTGCTAATGTGCAATCTTGAGTCTCTGTTTTAAAATGTGTGAGTTACCGGTTGACCCTCCGGGGGCACTTCTCCGGTTTGATGTCAATGTCATAATGGTACATCTCCAATTTGGGGATGTCCATCTCAAAGAAGTTGGCCTGCAATTTGATTGTCCTGCCCATGGTGCCAAAGTCCGGCCGCTGGGGTGGTTTGAACACATACTCATGTGATGGAGGAGATGGAGGAGCTGCAGGAACAAACACAAGCCCACAAAAATTAACAAACTGATCTATCTCTAAATGATATGTTTATTTTCTAGATTAAGGTTCATTCTAGCCTCTGTTAACTCAAACTGACAAATGGAATTTTCAGTTTATAATTGTCACTGTTTAGGACTAAAATCAAGTTTGAGATTTGGACGTCAGGAAAAGTGGAATAATACAGCAACTATTTTTGATGGACTAAAGTTCAACACTGATTATATACTGTATTAGTCATTTGAAATGAATTTCAAAAGCTTGGCAAAGAGTTAGACTGTAAATGCAACCGTAGTTAATACTGCAAGAAATGACCAAAACCTGCTAATGACACCAGAAATACAAAAGGTAATATTAGTAAATATTGCAGATAAGTGCACAACACCCCGAACCAAAACTGATAAAAAACTGTCAGCAAGCAAATGCTCTGCAATATCCTATACAGAATGTTTACCAAAACATTCAGATTTCCCCTGAAAACAATTTTAAAACTGCTCCCTTAAATGCAGTTTGATATATGTCGAACTTTTCAATAGAGAGACTTCTATAAGAAACTTCATCTGTAAATGGCTGAAAAAAGGCTGAAGAACTCCAGATTTCTCTTCCTTTGTATACCTTTCATGGCACTTTCATAGTACTTAATTCATAGTAGTTACAGACTAATAAGCTTTATGATTAATCTCCGAAAATCACTCTAGAGTTAACTGTTTTTCAAAGAATATTCATTTCACTTACACAGGTCACATCGTAATACAAATGTAAAATCACATTCACACGAATATATCTGGCTCGCCCTAGTATGTAGATTTTGTGGCAGCATGACTTGACAGTTGGGAGAGAAATTCAAGTAGTATGTGATGTGCACAGACTCAAAGTGTGTGCGTTCCCATCAAGTTTCAGACCAGTCAGAGTACTTCAAATGTTTGACTTTTTAAACCCAACTCTGAATGTAATCCAGCAGTATTTGTATCTGATTTAATTCTCCCAACAACCAGTGAAAACTGAGTGTGAAAGAAGTAAATGAAGCAGATAAATAAAGAAAAATGCTTAACAGACACTCATGTGTAGCAAGGCTTTCAAACTAACTTTGTAGTTTAAGTCGAAAGCACAGCTAAATGAGCATCTCTAAAAACTACCACACTGACCACATCTTTACATCCACGACCTCACCTAAAAACGTTTTACCTGTTGCTACCACTACTACTGTTAAACTCAAGAACCAGTACTTATGCTGCCTTCAAGTCTTCCTCGGAAATTCCTACTTACGACTTCAGAGGTCGTAAGTACGACTTGATTTGTGTTCAAGTGGTTATGGTTGGAAATAAGTGTTAATGTTGTGGCTGATGAATAACTGAAATATAGCCAGTGTATCGGTGGCTATCATTGTTTCGTTTTGGGTTTTTTTTTGTTGACACGCCCAAAACTCATTTTCAGGGATGCTTTACATGCCTACAGTGTTCAGCTATTTTAAAGAGAAAAATGAAAAACAATATCTGCACAACCAATGTTTCGACTGCGTTTGAACAAGCCACCTTCAGTCAAAAAAGCTGATCTAACATTAACTGGCAGACTAGCTCATCTTACTTAAATTGTGTGGATGTATTAAACTGGATCGAGACATCCCTAATTGAGACATTAAACAGTAGAGCAGCATTTAAGCACTTCATTGAAGAAAGTCAACATTACTAAATTAGATAACTGTTCCCTTCAGCACCATAACATTTTAGGTTAATGCCGCAAGCATTAGCATTTTCTATATACCACAAAGGAGACAGAATGTTTGGCAGTATTGAAACAACAGAAATGAGCCTGAACAAGTGAAAGCTACAATACACATAAGAAATGAGTGTCAACACCTACACATTTTACAGTTTTTGGACCACTGTACTTTATTTTTTCCATGTTTTACTTCTCGGGTATATCACTTTTAAATACTATAAAAAGTACTATATAAACAAAGGTCTATCACTAATATTATTATTATTAGTAGTAGCAATATTATTTGTATTTTAACAATGGATCAAGACCCTACCAGCTTATTGACATGTCAGTTTTAAGTCTCAGTGTCTTACCAGAACCTACTGACCCCGAAGAGGGAAGGCCCTCACACATCTCAGCAACTAACAAAAAAAAACAAAATTGCATTATGTCAAACAGAACTCCAGCCAACATGATGATGCTGTACAAACACATACATAAGAAGCTAAATAGGCTTGAGACCAGTAGCTTATATGCAGCATATCCCTACAAAATGATTTTATGTGACAATGGCATGACATCACTTTCAAAGAATCAAAAGATTTTATCTCTACAAACGACCTACAAATGAGCTTGGATTATCTTTAATAATCTGCGTAACAGGTGTAACAGGTGTAAGCCTATTTGCACAAGATGCTCAATGACTTTCAGTAGTCACAAGGGAACCTCAAAAGGTTTTGACGCTCTTTAGCTGCTGGATTCCCAAAAAAGGTCTCAACCCAGCTTATCAAAACCAAAAATGTGTCATGTTCAGAAGATAAGACAGACCAGGACCCATCCTGATCTGCCCTGCAGGCTTTCTCCAACCTTTATCAGCAAGACCACACCAGCAACTCAACAGCCTGGCAGTCTACCCCACCTATAGAACAGCACTGCCCCCTGTTCCTGACATGCAATGGCAAAGTGTAATTTTGTAGACAGTTTGGGTCAGCTTATCAGACAAAATGAGATTTTTATTAGTTTAACACCACTGCCAATGCAACACTACACCCTTAAGAAAAGGGATTCTATACTGTATCAAAAAAGGTTCTTTTTGGTGCTACCATTTTTAAATTATATACAAAAACAAGATAACATAGCTTTTCCATGATAGAAATGAACCATGTGACCATGCAAAGAACCATTTATGCAGTCTTATTTGAGTATTCACGGTTCTACATACATATTCAGTGCCTTTACTAAAGAACGCTTAAAAAACACCTTTTAAAGGGTGTATTCTTAATCCATGTACATCAATCATTTCCTTCACCTCGGGCATCAGAACCTGCTAATCTGCAAGATCACAAATTGATCAAATTTAGGCATACGAATCGAGCAATCGCCTTTTGGACAATTCATCTCCATATGATCACTGTCTCAAGTAGATTAACGCACATTACTTGCTGTTCAGTCTAACTTGAAGTAGCCAGCTAGCTAGCTAAGTAAACACCTGCCAGGCTTAGGTCAACGTTACTAAACGAGAGCTATTCCACATCGCTCCTTGTGGGGGACAAACGTTGTTCTTATTTAACAACTTTGTTAATCGTCAGTTAAACAACTTCACATCACAGGCTGAGCAGCTAACACGGTTCACTGACCGCTCTAAAACGGCCAAAAGTGCCCGACCGATGCTAATAATCCTGACAGAACACCTCTGGCTCAGTAGCCAGCGGAATTAATTTGCCCTAGAGTTAAATAACTGTTATTCAGTTAACTAGTTACCCAGCTAGCTTTTAGGTCGTGAAACAGTTTGGTGTGCAGAGCACGTAGCAAGCTAACTAAGTGTCCTATTCAAAAGCAGATAACCTAGCTAGCTAGGCAATTAATGGCAACTTAGCAGCACACAACTTAGCTAGCTAGCACTGTAAGTTACCTGTCCAACAAATGATATTCATGCGACTTTAATGTAATTAATATAACCTAGTTAAGCTATGTAACAACTTAGCCAAGTTAGCTATCTTAGCAACACCCCTTGCAAGCCTCATTTAGCCAGTTGCTGTTGGATAGCGTCTTCTAAAGCAGCTTAGGCAGCGAGCTAGCTGGAAGGCTAACAATAACATAGCAAGGCCCACTGAGCATGCGGATTTAACAGACATAAACAAATAAAGAAACACATTGAGCAATTCAATTATTAAAGCGGTTTAAAAGGCACATCGATTTAACGTTATCTTCCTAAGATATTACAACTGATATCTGAGAATTACTGACAGCGAATATGGCCCCCTAAGTTAGCGAGCTTAGCAGTTATTCAGTAGCTTAGCTTCCGATACTCACCGCCAGCTGCTCCACTCGGATACATTTTAGTTGCTGTGTTTTTAAGCACAACTCGCCACTCGCAGCGTGATTACTTTTGCTTTTCGGGCGTGCTGAGATGCATGCGCGAACCCGAAAGTTAAGTTGCCAATAACAGAATCACTGTTTTTGTTTGTTTTCAGGGAAAATGGGGTTTTACGCGAGTGGTGGACTAAAGTAGCTCGGCGGGTCCCGCTGCCTCCTCCGTCCCTCCTCCTCCTTCTCCTCCTCCCCCCATCGTCACCACCACAACAGCGCCAACCGCCCGTCCGCCAGCACAGCAGAGCACAGCGCGCCGCTCGGGGGCAAAAACACAGGAGCTTCAGCGCTTAACACGACAGTGAATATACAAACAGAGGTCACAGAGTTTTTGTATGAGCAGTATGCTGTTTATGTAGCACGACCAAAAAATAAATTAAACATAAGTAAACCGTGGCGCGTAACCCTGCGTCATTTCCGGTTTTGGGGCGCCCTTAAAATCCGCTGTGCGAGCAGAAGTT
This sequence comes from Piaractus mesopotamicus, assembly GCA_023558415.1. Classification (NCBI taxonomy): domain Eukaryota; kingdom Metazoa; phylum Chordata; class Actinopteri; order Characiformes; family Serrasalmidae; genus Piaractus; species Piaractus mesopotamicus. Next base: position 19,721 of record JAILXH010124512.1, read on the forward strand.
TTCGGATTTCTATAAAAGCAGCTTTTCACCACTCTGTAAAAGCAATGGCGACGCACTAATACACCTTTCTCTCTGCCGAAGTCGGGGAGTTATTTTCACAAACGCTCTTTTCATTTATTATAACTAAACTATTGCAGGTGGTGTTACACTTCTCCGCCACACGGTGGCACCATTTTACCGCCAGTAAGTGTGTGTTTCGCGTCTGCTGCTTCCAATGGAGTCTTAAGCGTCTGATGTAGCACTACAGCAATATTTGTCTCACTTAAAAAAGAAATCTAAATGTAGTCGTTCTGCACTGAAAGTGGGGTTTACTGTTATGTGGATTTATTCATTATGATCAGGGAAAGGCCCATAACAACAGCACACAGGTAGCACACATAAGCTAAAAAGAAAAACAAAATAAGATGTAAGTACCTAAACAGCAATATTCTTGCCTTTAAATGTATTTCTTTA
>JAILXH010124518.1:2851-20712 GCA_023558415.1 Piaractus mesopotamicus
TGGAAAGAACCTGCTTGAATGCAGTGTTCTGATCAAGGTCATCATGACCATGACACTAATGGCTCATTCATATTGACTCAGGATGCTTAATGATCAGTTTGAACTCAGGCAGAATAACCTACTAATTCTACATAAAATACTTGTGCCGTTGATTATGAATGTCACCGTTTGTGCATCTAAAGCAGAAATGAAATCTGCATGTGTTAAACATGATTACTTGCATCTTCCAGCCCTGATGCAGTAGTCCCCCCACTCTTAAAAAGGATGGTTCTTCAGGGGTTCCTGAGTAAAGAAAATGGTTCTATATAAAACCATGAACACTCAAAGAATGCTTTACATGATTAACAGGTAGTTTGCATCATTAAAGCCTTCTTCACATTGATAGAGAACGTGGTGCAGATAGTTTTATACAGAACTTTTTTTTTTTTAAAGGGTTCTGTATAGCACCAAAAAGGGTTCTTCTATTGTTATAAGCTTGTAACATAACAAAAGCAGAACCCTTTGGTGCTATAAAGAACCCTTTTCAAAAAGGTTACATATGGACGCAAATATAACACATTCTCTATCAATCTGAAAAACCCTTACATGATTCAAGGAACCCTTTAATCATGTGAATGGTTCTATGAGTGTTCATGGTTCTGTTAAGAACCAATATCTTTGCTAAAGAGTGATAGGGTAAAATTTTCCAGCTTAAATATTAGGAAAATCTGCTTCTGATGAGGTATCTTGAAGGTGGGAGAAACTTCTGAAAAACTACAACTGCTTTGAGGTGGATTTTTGGCGGCAAGTTGTTTGATTTCGTGCTTAATTTTTATTAGCTAGTGAATGCAGAAGAGAGGAAGATAATCAGTGTTAATGTTAGGAAGCCAATTATCTTATTGCAGCTGTACAAGTGTAGTAACCCTACTTTAAAACAAACAAATGATTCATCAAGTAACAAGCAACCTCAGTCTACTTTTAGGGAGGATAAAAACTTGTTTCTGGCATCCATTTGGTGCTAAATAAAGATAGAGTCATTGTTTTCATTATACTTTTGTTCTACGACCAAAGTAAGAGTTAACTAATTCTAGCTTGGTGGTATTTATTAGCCTGTAAACAAGTGGCTAGGCTAGCAATCAGGATTGATTAACACCACAGGGATCCCCTAAGGGTTGTATGATGATGTTGCATAATGCATGCAGTGTATTGAGAGTATTGAGAGCATGTTGTTGAACAAAAACGTAAAAATAATATAGTTTTGTGAATCTTGTCAAACTGATGTACGCTGAGCTACAAAATACTGCAACATGACAAATTGAATTCTCTCTCTTTCATTCTCTCACTCAGTGGTGTCTTGTGGCAATCCTGGTACTCCTCGGAATGCTCAAATCCAATTCCACGATGGCCTGATCTTCTCTCGCTCAATTACGTACTCGTGTAGAGAGGGGTATTATTCTACTGGCCTGCTCACCCGCCACTGCACCGTCAATGGAACCTGGACTGGAGACATGCCTGAGTGCACAGGTACCATCTAACCATCACCACTACTGCTCTTAAAGCTCTGTGCGGGGTCGGTTAAGGCTTTAGCTGCTGCATAAGGACACAGTTTCACAGCTCACTGTCTTCATACATTATGCATCCGCAAAGCTCCCAGTGGCTGTGCTTTCAAAGAACGTATAGGCCGAGGATGAATAAGGCTTTGTCCAGATGAAGCCTTGGATGGTGTTGTGAGACTGGTCCGAGACATTGTTCTGCATTTTTGCTAGCCCTGGGCGTGAGCTGATCAGAGACACCTACATCGCCTGCGTTGACGCGATAGAGATTAGCCCTGTAGCATCAGCCAGTGTGCATAGCCTTGCTCATGAAACACAATGGAGAGAGCTCAAGCTTTGAGCTAATGGAGGTCACAGCCAGATAATATGGCTCCAGGCACTCTGGTTGGTTTCTCTTGTACAGAGCAGGATCTGGTGGTGCTGACTAGAGAAAGTGGCTACTGTCTAAACTGCTGACACTTTATGAATTGTGAAATTTACCTTTGTTTGAGTTAAATTGGGATGAAATGTGCTGAAGTGGAAAAGAGGCTATTAAAAAGGATTCCTAAAACAGTTCATTAATTTAGAGGTTTCAATGGTGAGATTTAATGAGGTTTAGTGTGATAAAATATCTTGCTCTCCTTTTTCATACCAACTCGGTGGGAAATACTTTTTCTATTGCTTTTTTATCTTCTACACAAAGAAGCCATATTGGCCTTGTATGCTTGGAAAATGTACTACTGTTTGTTGTGATATGTACTTGTTGTCATATTATGTTTCTTTTTCCATGTCTAGTTATTAACTGTGGGGACCCAGGAGTACCTGCAAATGGTCTCAGACTGGGCAGTGACTTTACCTATGGCCACACCGTCAGCTTCCAATGTTCTCCAGGCTTCACCATGGATGCTGACCGTGCGTCCACTCTCATTTGCACAAAAGACCGCACCTGGAACAGTACCAAGCCTGTGTGCAAAGGTACGAGACTGTAGCTTGTGATACTGCTCTAAGACCCTACCATATTCAGGGTAATCCATTTTTGGTTTGGTAAACAATAATGACTCATTGATGCTCTAAATAGGAAAGAAATGAGCAGGAACTGATTACATTGTCCTTTACATTCATTCTTTGGTGGGCACTAGAAGTCAGCATTATGACAAAATATCGTTATTATGATAAATTCTGTTATAGTGATGAATTTTTATTTATCGTGATGAGCAGTATTCTTTTCTGAGGATGTTATAGATATCAGTATTTAAAGAACACCAACTTGTATTTAGTGCAGTACAGTGGGTGAGATGTTGAATAATAATCATTGATGTTTTGATGGCAGTTTTTAAATGTGGCTCCAGTAATGCACTGTGTTTGTGTGTCAATATATCATTATACATATAATGTTTCATGAAAATGTCTTTAAGTAGTGTGACATAATATCTTTTCCATACCATCCACCCCTAGCTAGCACCCATTTTCACAGCTAGGTCCAATGCCAGGTTTTTTTTACAGCCAAATGTTTATTACCCAAAGATCTTTTGAAAGCAGCAGGCAGCAAAGTTTATTTGCTCTTTACCTGATGTTTGCAAAATTGCAGGCTAAATGCAGCTTTTGCATCATCAAATCACAAACAGACCACCCAAAAGAAATAAATCCGATTCCAGTGCTGGCTGATTTCAGTCATGCACCCTGTTTAATTTTATTTATTTATGTACCAGAAACAATGCATACTAATGAACTCTAAGGTAAATGTGCCAGTATTTGCCAGGAGGGTAAATTTAAACTGTAATACATGAGCACTGATGTAATTTATAAACAATTCATATAAACAAGATAAAACACAGTTAACATACAGACAAACTAATGTTACATCAAAAGTCACATCAAAGACTTGTTTTATTTTATTTAATGTAATATTATATGCAGGCAAGTCTACAGAGCATTATGCAAGCTAATGAAAGGTTCAAATTTAAAGAGATTCACTCTCCAGCTATTGTTTTTTAATTTTTTTTTATCATCTGTGTTCTCCTGCAGCTATTGTCTGTGGCACTCCACCCAGTATCCCTAATGGGCAGGTGGTGGGGACAGACTTCCAGTGGGGCTCCAGCATTAGCTACACCTGTAACCAGGGCTATCAGCTCTCCCTGCCCACCATCCTCACCTGCCAGGGCTCCGGCAACTGGAGCGGAGAAAAGCCACAGTGCTTCCGTAAGTCTCAACAAAATATTCAGAACATTAGCTCTGCATTTATTTCACACGGTCTGTTTGCATTGCACAAAGCTGGGTCTCTGCTTACATCCAGGTAATAGTATGGAATCACTGTTTATATCCCATGTAACATTTCCTCTGTTGCAGCTGTGTTCTGTGGGGATCCAGGGATTCCAGCCCAGGGCCGGCGTGAGGACCGAGGCTTCACTTACCTCTCTTCTGTCTCATTCTCCTGCTTTCCACCACTGGTTCTGGTCGGGTCCACGCGAAGATACTGCCAATATGATGGAACCTGGAGTGGGACCCAGCCATCCTGTATAGGTAAGGGGAAGAGGTCTAAGAATGCATCAGTGAATCGTGTAACATTGATCTGAAGTTGATAGTTCAACCTGCAACATTGTTAGAATGTTTAATGATTATAATTATGATGATATTCAATCAAGTTTGTGCTGAATTTTTGGCCAGAATAAAATCCACTGGAAAAAGGAATGTATTTATTTTATTAAAATGTGCACCCAAATTATGTATGAACAACATATATTCAATCACCACACAATTATTGCCAAAAGTAAGTAAAGTGAAGGATGTAATATGTTTTTTTTTTTTTCATGTGGATATGATGTATATATTTGGATTGAATAAATCCAACACATTGCTTTTATCAGTGTTCTCAGTCTGTTAGTACAGAATTTTTACAACTATATTGAGGTCTGTTATACTACGGTGCACATAGCTTCTCCAGTCTTATTTTTAACAATAATTCTGATTTGTGATTCAGATAATCAAATCACAATGATGAACAGACACCATTCAGGCACAGCTTGTGTTGCTAAATCTGAAACTAATGGAGAAACATATTGAGATTGTTTACACCTTGCAAAAACAAGTACTTCATGTCCAGATCACATCTGGATTTACTCTGTCCACCTTTCAAAAATGCCTCCCTAGTGTGACCAGCTGAGATCCAATTGTACATACATAATTTAATTTACTTCTGTTTAATTTTTCCTCATTACCAAATCAAATCAAAAAGCTTGGCTTGGACACTTTCATTGACTCAGAGTGCAAGAAGGCTCTTCATCTGAGGATAACTCTAGCTTCCTCCTTGTGTTTCCTTGTTTATTGTCTCCCCTGCTAATTAGTGCTCGACAGACACACACACACTTATGTAATTGTATGCAGATATAGAAGATGTATTTCATTACACTTTGGTTAAATGTGATCGAGATGCGTTTCTGTCCACCTCTGAATGTGGTTTAAGTGATCTAATAGTAATCCGATCACGATGCATTCTTAGGCTTTTCATTTATTCATTTGAAATCTCATTGAGCTTGCTTTCTGATCATAGATTACACCTAGTCTTAGATTCAGCTATACAGTGGGGATTATTAATTAAAACGTATTTTAGTCCGAGACTGGGCATACTTTGTGCAAACTTGGCCCAAAATGTGTTAGACTGTGATTGCACTTCAGAAAACATTTGGAACATCATATTTATTGCATGTAGTCATTTTAAGTATGAGTAATGCAGCCCTTGTGGGCAGCTGCAGGTTTAAATATGGCGTGATACAAGTGAGTGTGATTGAGTACTTAGGGGAATATGTTCTAGATCCCAGTCACACCAGCTGTGTGGATCCTGGCACCCCTCTGTTTGGATATCAGAACAACACTCAAGGCTACCAGGTATTAAAATATTTTATTAAAAATAGTAATCAATACTGATAAAACTGTTCTTTGCACTGTTTTAAATTAATTTGGGCTTTTTTTTGTTTCAGATTGGCAGTACAGTGTTCTATAGCTGCAGAAAGGGCTACCTGCTCCTTGGCTCGATCTCTCGGACCTGCCTGCCCAACCTCACTTGGAGTGGCATGCAGCCAGAGTGCATTGGTAAGTACTTTGTTCTCTGATATGAAGCTGCCTTCATTTAATGTGCCCTACTTTACTTTGTTTTGAGATTTCTTTTGCTCTCTTGGCTTTATGCAAGTATTTCCCACACGGTTGATGAATAATGCAGAACAACTGTTTTTGTATTCAAGATATGTCACTCCAATAGAACTTTACTTGAACCCTGTACAGAGTGCATTTAGGCTTACTTCTCTTCTCTTCTCTTCTCTACTCTTCTCTTCTCTTCTCTCCTCTCCTCTCCTCTCAGCTCATCACTGTAGTCAGCCCGAGCTCCCAGCACAGGCAGATGCCAGAGCCATAGAGCTGCCATCTCTGGGCTACACGCTCATCTACACCTGTCAGCCTGGCTTCTACCTGGCAGGGGGCTCTGAACACCGCACCTGCAGAGCAGATGGCAGCTGGACCGGCAAGCCGCCACTATGTGCAGGTATACATACCCAGTGGCTTCAGACGTGCAAAACATCTGCACACTTACAAACCCTCTTTCCCATTGTTTCCATAATAAAAGTTAGTTTTAGGGAGTTTTTTCTTTTCTCCTTCATTTTTTTTACATGCATCTGCCACTTGCACAAACACAGCAGTTGTGCATCTGCCTTAATATCAAATAGCTAATTGCTCAGATTTACCACATTTTGTGCTTCTCTCTCCTGCTAATGTTGATGAATTGCTGCATGCACCTGTTTCATCTCAAAAGGCTGGCGCGATCAGGGGGCTCAATTCATCATGCTATCATTGGAATTTCATACTAGTACAGCCCTGATTAGCCCAGCGCAATCCGGCGATTTGGTTAGAGGAAATGGGCTTTTGGAACGCACAGATTGTGCTAAACATCCTCCAACGTATGAATGGATCCCATTCAGCAGACATGGCAGTTAACGCGAACAAAAGAATCAAAATATCACACAAACAATTGTCATTTTGCAATGTGCCTCGAGGAGCAGAGTGGTACTTGCAAATTACGGTTTTGATGGATCTTGAGCTGGAAGTGGGTGAAATATGGCGCTGATAGTTTTTAAAGCTAAGCTATAAAGATGGAGGAGAGGACTGTGCTGCTGGCCTTTTTCACAGCGGAGGAATATTAACAGCACCTGTGGGGAAGCTGAGGGAGAGTGAGTTCAGGCTTCTGACAGCTAATAAAAGCTCTGTCTTCACTCCGTGTGTACAATACATCCTACTGCAATTAGAAAAAAAAGCTTTGCTGCAGCAGAGTAACATTCTGACTAATGCTGTGTATAAATCAGCTGTCATGCAGAGCATATTTTAAGGGGAAAAAGTTATAGTGAGTTAATTAGAAGATAGTACGTGGGGAAGGGAAGACAGTTCAGATTGTTTATGCACTGTAAAAGAAGTTGGTGTTTTAACTGAAATTTTAGTTACTGTCTGCCTTAAAATTTTTTGGTTAATTGAACTTCTAATATTAAATTAACAGAGCAAGAATTACTTCGGTTAAGTCAAAATTTTAAGAAGGCTCGTTTTTTTTGTTTTATTTTTAAGATAGAACACTATTTTTACAGTGTGGCATGGAAAGAATTTTACTGCTGAACTACTCTGTCAGAAAAATGGTATGGCACTGTATATTTTACCCTCCTATTGTACAAACAATGTAAATGTACCCTCGAAAGTGCAAAAATGGTCCTTAAGGTCCAATTATGCACCTGAAATGAGTTTTTATGGCTCACTACATTCACGTTTTCAGGGCATGGTACGTATGTGTAAGTCAAGTTAATGCATCCTCAAAAAAATAATAACTGCATCAGAATATGGTTCAGTTATTACATGTAAATACTGAAGATGCAGAGGGAGATATCTGGGCCATCTAGGCCTAATGAGTTCTGAGAAATCTGTAATTTTTAGTCCATTTCTATTTAATAAAATCATCATACTTGTTGTATTTAAACTCTGTAAGTATTACTCTATTACTCTGTTAAGTATTGCTTGGAAACAAAATGGTTACATTATTGATATATATATTAATGTTATCATAGAGGTGTTTTTTGTTTGGTTTTTTTTTAATTAGTTTTTGGCTGAGTTTTAAGGTTTGTGGCCTAAACTAAAGACATAGCTATAACAGCTGTGGTTTGCCGCTGTGAAGATGTACCCATGAGAGTACTGTCTCAGTGACGTGTACACTACTGTAGAGTGTAGTTCTCTTCTTACAACATTTAGTCCTGTGACCACTGGGATGTGACTCCGCTTGTACGCAGTTTGTTGATTCTGGTTATCAGCTTAATGACTTCATTCATGCCTCACTGATACTGAGTAAGGATGCTAATGGCAGTCTCCTGAAACTTGATCAATACAACATTACATACAAATTCCACAGAAAATACTTGTGCTGTTTACTATGAGTAGGTTCACTGTCAGTGACCTTTGCTTTATGTACTTTATACACTATTACTCACCTAAGTAACAAATAAACTACTCATTAAACTGTAATAATTAAGCACTGCATTGCTGCTAGTCATGCTTTCTCACTCCTACGCTCTCTCTATTTTCTTTTTCACAGCCGATAACAGACCAAGCGGAAAAACAGTTGGAACTGTACAAGAGCCTCCCAACACGAAACTTCAGGGTAGGTCTCAGACTCACAAAGCTCTTCTAGAATAGAGAGAAGAATTTGAAATGTATGAAATAAAACATTGTTATACAGTTTCTCCTTTTCCCTCTGTCTGTTCCTCTGCCAGTGCCTAGTGGAGTGTTTGCTAAGAACTCTCTGTGGAGGGGATCGTATGAGTACCTGGGGAAGAAGCAACCAGCCATGCTGAGCATAACTGCTTTTGAACCGTTCAGCAACCGGGTCAATGGCACCCTCATGGACCACAGTGGAGTGCAGCTCAATCTGGCTGGTGAGTGTTTTCCTCCTCTCAAACATTAACCTTCCAGCACATACACTATTACCTGGCCCTCGCATGTGATGCCACAGCAAGAAGCTAATGCCTACTTGCTTTGCTCACTACTCAGGCTTGTACCACTCTTAACACTCTGCTCCCTGTTCTCTTAACATCCTTTGTAATGGTTCTGAAGCTGTACTAGTGCACTCACTGAGATTATCTGTCCTCATGCAGGTACCTACAAGAGAGAGGAGGCTCATCTGTTGCTGCAGGTCCATCAGATCCGAGGACCAGTGGAGATCTTTGTCAACAAGTTTAAAATTGACAACTGGGCTCTAGATGGACATGTATGTAGTCTCTTTTATTAGGCCTGCATTTATGTCATTAGAGGGATTAGGTACTTGGCTAAATGGGGCACACTATTAGAAGTCTATATTTTACAGCAGGTTTGAACAGTTCTGTTTTTCACAGTATGCAACTGAAGCTAATTTTTAAAAACACCATTTTTCCTATTATAGGCATGCCACTGTCTACAGAATGATGACATGAGTTCAGGGATCAATGGAAGCTTTCATTTTGCTCTATATGTGATTGAGAACATTTACATTTTTACATTTTGGGCCTATAAATGCATTTTTACAAATTGGCCCTATACGATATCCTGGGTTAGAGTTTATCTGTTTAGTGAGGAAGAGAGTAATGTCAGATGCAAAGCATTTCATATAACCCTCCAAAATTAACATCTTAACCTTCTAAATCCTCTCAATCTTGACTTTATGTTGATGTCCCTAATTGCTAGTTTTTAAGTGACACTTCAGTTTGTCTCAGTCCAAATCTACATCATACATAAACTAGAGTGAATTGATATTGGCTGTCTGTTTATGATCTGAATTTATGATCACAGTTCACAGAAAAATGACTCATATGTTTTAGATGTTCTGCCTGTTTGGGTTTGAAAAATCTCCATTGTCTGAGTTTTACCTCTTATTTCGGATTCACATTACTTCCTGTCTTTTAACTTTTTTAACAAGAAGTCACAAAGCCACATGGTCAGTCATTAATTCATATCGTCCAGCTTGTCCAGATAGCCTTATAAATGGCAGCTGAATGACACGCAGGCAGCTTTTTAAGTTCAGCCTTTATCATGCTTATTTCATTCTCACTGCAAATGGTAATGGTACTCTTCTGAAACTCAGTCAAATCTGCATACGCTTTTAAAAAGCTTAAGATCATCATACATGTTTAAAGGAAAGGACATTATTATTCAGAAATATGAAAACTGGTTTGTTAAAAGGTTCTCTTACCAAAAAGCAAGTGGAACTATTTTTCTGCGTGATAGTCATTTTACTGCTTAACACTGTTATCATAGCGTGTGTTACAAGATTGAAACAGGATCTGACCTTTCAAGTCCACTCTGAATGTTATTGCATCTTGCCATCATGTAAAATTCAATAACTGTTTAAAAATGTATTACAACATAGCCATATCTATAAGCCCTGCTGAATAATATACATTATATCAGATAGTAATAAACAGTCACATGCAAAAGTTTGAACATCCCTGGTCTAATTACATGTTTTGTTGATTTTCTAACACATATCCTCTACATCAGGGGTGCACAACTGCAGTCCTGGAGGACCGGTGTCCAGCACAATTTGGAGGTTTCCCTACTCAAACACACTCACTAAACCTGACAGCTAACAGATAAGTCTGATCAGGTGTGTTTGATCATGTAAATCAGCAAACTGTGCTGGACACTGGCCCTGCAGGACTGGAGTTCTGCACCCCTGCTCTACATCCTCCACAGGGAGGAAATGTGAATATCTTAAGTTTTCCACAAATTTTAGTAAACTTAAACCTGTCATTTGGCCAGAGTGGGGCCCAAACTTTCGATTGGGACTATGTGGAATGTAAGATTAAAAACAGGCTGCTTTGAATTCATTTTTTTTTTTTTTTGTGAAGTCAAAGAAATCAGTATATTTGTATATATCCACCCATTCAGCATATAGCAGTTTAGCCCCACCCATTCATGTTGAGGTTATAAGGAGTGAGACTAATGTTTGAATGAGTCACAATACAGGCCAATCAGAAAAAGATCATTTACGTATATCAGTCAGTTAAACAGCCTGTTAAATTCTTAGAGATAAAAATAGGTTGAAAAAAGATCATGAAAACTGTGACTGTTCTTGGTACATAAAATGACATAAATGTCATGAACAGACCTCAGGAAACAATAAAATAGAAGAACAATGAAGGATATGGGCAGTTTAACTGAAACTGCTGCGTATTACTCTTACATGGAACCAGTTCTAAGTCTTTGGGAGGTAGAGGTCTCTGTCCCCAGGGGCTTAGTATTCTCCCCTGCCCTTACCCCCACATATACACACTGCAGCAAGAGCTCTTGTCTGAGGCCAGACCCTGGACTCCACACACACCTACACACACGCACACGCTATCACTCCTGGGAATAGGAGAGCTGAGAAAGTTTTTCTTTTAATTAAAACGTCAGTTAAATCATTGCCGAGTAATCGGGGCCAGACGCCCCCCCTCCACCACCAATGCACCGGAGACAAGCAGCTGGGAAAATGTAATTAAAAGTGTGGGTCATGAGGGCTTCAGTGTGTGTGTGTGTGTGTGTGTATATACCTGTGTGTGTACAGTTTGCTTGTGCATATGCGCAGTTTTTCACTAGGATGAGGAATGGGTTAGTTTTGAAATTAAATGTCAGCAGTAAGAGGTACGCTGCGTTGCTGACACATTTTACCTTTCAACAGCTCATTCTTGACATTTTGAAAATGTATTGACTTTATAATATGAGGTCTTTAATTGTTTGTTCTCTTTTCTTTACAGGTGTCATATATGGCTTCGTCTAACTCCTTTGTGTATCAAGGATTTGTTCGAGGAAAAGGATTTGGCCAGTTTGGGCTTCAGAGGCTGGGTATGTCTTTAACTTACAGATATCAGCTGTAATTTTTCTTGTTACTTACTTCATTATGGTACTGTTTTAGATTTAGATTAGATCAGATTCAACTTTATTGTCTTTGTGCAGAGTACAGGTACAGAGCCAATGCAATGTCGTTAGCATCTAACCAGAAGTGCAAAATACAGTATAATTTACATAAAGTGCAGAAGGACAGTACAGTGGTAAAAAATCTGTAGATATGCAAGTATAAATATAATATACATATGCACAGAGTGAGTGGAGAGAATACAAATGCAGGTGGTATGTACTGTGAGAGCAGCATATATAAAATGAATGCGGAGTAAAACATGTACAGAACCTGTCTGTGCAAATATGAATAGTGCAATAATACCAGTACATAAAGTACAAAACATATTAATACTAATGCTACTACTACTAGCTATAAAAATGGTAATTTATTATTATTATTATTATTATTATTATTATGTTGCTAATCAGACTATTATTATTATTATTATTATTATTATATCAGATTTTTGCGTATATAATAATACCAAGTTTTGTTTGTGTCACACTTTTCCAGACAAAAGCCACAAAGTGCTTAACATAACAAATTAATAAAAATATTAAAAACATGCACATAAAACAAATAATTTGATTTTTATGTTCTTGTTTATATAGCTATAATGCATAAATGATTAATTAAATTAACAATTAATAATAATGATCATTGATATACTTTAAAGTACTTATTTTTATATTATTATTATTATTATTATTATTATTGTGTTGTTGTTGTTGTTGTTAATAAAAATAATAATATTATCTTACTAAAATAAAGGAATATATTATATTATACATACATACCTAACCACCTTGACAGTGATATGTGCTTTTCAGTCTTAACTGCAGTGCAGTTTTAGGCATAAACTGCAGGGTGTTAACTGCTGTAAATGAGTCATCTTTCAGTTTTAGGGAATTATCATGTAGGGAATGATAGGAATAATCCTCCATAAATCAAAAATGAAGTGCTGAGCCTGTTCTGTTCTCTCCAGCGTTCACTCCTGGTGGTAGGAGTTAATTAAATACTCCTAGCACTGCTTATACACTAGTCTTTGTTGTTATAAACTGTTGAAAGCGATTAACTCTTGTGAGGTGGGGGGTGCAGAAAGCAAAGAGAGAGAGAGAATTATATTAATATGACTGCGGCTACTGTATGACCTATTTGTCAGAGAGACAGAGAGAGAGAGTGCGGAACATGGCTTGTGGGGGCCAAATCAAAGGGTGCTCTATGAAATCCTACCATAATGAAACAGCCGTGCTTCATCTCTAATCGACAGCTGTATGCACTCCCATCCCGACCACGCGAGAGCCTGAGCAAACAGTAGATTTATTAATAAATGGGGGCTGAGGAGTGCTGAGGCTGAGTGTGTGTGTGTGTGTGGGGATTGTTTGTGTATGTGTGAGCATCAGAGCATTGCCTCATTTGTTGTGGTTTGATAGGCTGGCTTTATTGAGTAAGTTAATTGAATCTCCCAGTCTTTCTTGCTTTTACTTTATTGGCGAGTTTTCTGGCATTGTCTGATGAACAGGTGCTTTGTCACTCTCTTGTTGTTTAGGGAGGCACTGTGGTCTAAATTGAAAAATGAATGGCAAATGACTTCATCTTTGTAGTGTCTTCATAGCAATAATTAAAAAGTCCTGTTTGGATAATGGAGTTTGACATCTCCCAAAAAATGTGTCCGTCTACAGAGCTTATTACAGAAATAGACGGAAAATCTAGGTCTGACTTTCTTGTTCTATTTGTTTGTTTTTCCATTTGTCATTTGATTAAAATGAATTTGAATATAAGCTTCGTCACAGACTTTTCCACTTGTAAGTTAAGTCTGCGAAGTGTGAAATATTATCTTCTAGAAATAATGGATTCTCAAATGAGCTGTTGAGTAAAATTGGACATGCCCCAGTGTAGCTGAAGTCTGAAAAAAAGCGTTTTGTTCTGAGTCTGAGTTTTCATTTTTCTTTTTGTTTTATAACAAGTCGCTCTTTATGTGTCTCTTCTACAGAGGGCCTGGACCCAAATGGGGAGAATCCAGGCTACAACTTTGCCTCTAACAGCAGTTCAGTGGCAGCAGCCATTTTAGTGCCTTTTATAGCCATGATTATAGCAGGATTCGCTCTGTATCTCTACAAACACAGGTAAACACTGCCCTGCTAATCAATCATTGCTTTGTTTGTGCTAGTGAGATAACATGTTCAATACTGTGATCTCGCTGTACACAGTGTATGTTTCACTCCAATATCAATAATGGTTCAGTTGAAAATCAGTTTAAGTAATCTGGATATGTCTTGTCTCACCATCAGGAAAAGACCCAAAGTACCCTTCAATGGTTACGCAGGCCATGAGAACACTAATGGAAGAGCAACCTTTGAAAACCCCATGTATGACCGTAACATCCAGCCCACAGACATCATGGCCAATGAATCCGAGTTCACGGTCAGCACAGTCTGCACAGCCGTATAGCCACCGCTTTCTCCACAGGTAAGCCCTCGAGCACTCAGCTAATGCGTTGCACTGTTCTTAATGTATCTAAACTCAAGGTAATGTGGTTAACCCTTTAACCTAATCCATATCTTTGACTGTAACTTGGTGATATATCACACAGTTACCAAATGATCTGTATGCTCTGATTCAGCATAAATTCAGCTTTTCGAGAATGCCAGTTATTAACACAGAACTTTGATGTATTTTCTCATGAGTGTGGAAGCACGTTTGGTCTTAAAGGGTTAAAGGACCCAAATGTTCCTGCATAGTAAGCTTCCCTTCATAGTCCACCGAGTGCATATATGCAAACTATTGCTGCATTCAGCTTGGCTTAGAAGCGTACAACTGTGTCATTTTTTACCTCTGCACGTTCTAACTACAAAGTGCACTCAGGAAAAAAAGGTATGAAACTGTCACTGGGGCAGTACCGCTCTTGTCACTGGGGTGGCACCCTCAAGGGTACATCTCAGTACCTTTAGTCACGGAACATAATTGTACCATAAACCATTGAAATTGTATTTTCTAAGTTGCATTGACTCCACACACCCCGTCTGTATGTGGACAGATCTAAAGCAAATCTCATTTAAAAGTGCAGAAGTGATTCTTTATCGCTACTGACGATGAGCAGCTGTGTTGATTTGACGTCATGCACTGAGTTAAGAACACTATCCCCACTTTCCAAGTGAGAATTTCCAACCGAGGGGGCGTTTTCTTTGATTTTTTTCTAGTAAGATGTGTGAAATTGCAAGTTAAGAGCTTCAACTGAACATAGCATTTGCTGCAGAAATAGCCAGTTTTGAATTCATACGAACATATTCACACAGAAAAGGAGTAGCTGAAGTTTCCCTAACGGCTCTGAGGGTTTCAGTCCAAACTTAACATTTTGTTCCTCATTTCAGCCTGGGCTGCTTTTTGAATGAGGCGCAATGCATGGCAGCCTATCTGAGCATTTATTAGGCACAGTTTAGTTTAGTTGTAAGGGATAAAGAGAGGTTGAAATATGGTCATGTAAAAATGAATTATGTTTTTGATACATAAAATCACACAAACCAAGGGTGCTGATATACACAGTGTAATCTCCACAATTAATACTTACAGTGTTGATTCATCACCTGTAGCTGGACACAAGCGAGCACTGTAAGAGTTAATTCAACCCTGTGGATTATCCTGTGTATCAAAGCCCCCAGCACACACTTGCAGTCAGGATTTAGTATCTAATGCGCTTCATTTGGGAAAGACAGAAAGTTGCTCAGCACCAAAGACAAAAAGGTCATAGGCAAACAGATGAAACCCTGCACTGCAATGTGCTGGATGAGGATGGAGGCCTCAGGGCAAGACACACGGCCATTTCTTTTCTCATTTGGCATGATTCAGTGGTGTCGTTTACTAGAGATTCCAGCCATCATTTCCCAAACTGCCTTTTCAGCGCGCAGTTTGTTGGACTGTGGAGTCTGAGGGGGGAAAAATAAAATCCAGTGAAAGTGTAAAGTGTAAGGCTGACTTTGTCACTCTAGCTTTGCCCTCGGCCAAAGTGGGGAACAAACTGCTGAGGCAAGGAGATGAGGACAGTCAAAAATGTTAACTTAATGTTAGTAGGAAGAAGTTGCAGAATAAACTACATCTATGCAGACCTGGACATGAAGTTATTTATAATTGTCTACACTGTAAAATATGGTGCTGTGCATGGACTTGGTTCAAGTGTGTAAGTTGGTTCCACATGAATATAATACATGAACACAGTTACTGACAAAAGTAAGTAAACTGAAAGACAAAAGATGTACTACACTATATGTCCAAAAGTATCTGGACAGTACCCCAGCACCCCTTTCTAATTAGCGAAATACTTTAAGGTGCACTTATACACGTGTTCAATTGCACACACACAGATTTTTTAATCTCCATAAAAAAGCATTGCCAGTAGAATAGGATGCTCTAGAGCAGCCACACATGATTATATTGTCCCATGTCCAGTGCTAAGTGCTGGCTAGAGTGTATAAAGCCCTGCAGCAGAGCAGTGGAACTGCAAGTGATAGAGCACCATCCATTACCTTTGCGATTATTTGGAATGATCCAGAACTAATCATCCAACAATCAATACCTGTCCTCACTAATGCTCTTGTGGCTGAATGCAGTCAAATCCTCACAGCAGTGTTCCAATAATTAGTGTAAAGCCTTCTCAGAAGAGTAGAAGCTGTTACATTCTCTTTATTAGTACCTATAATTTCAGAAGAAATGCTGAATGAGCAGATGTCTACACACCTTGGATATGTAATGTATATGTCATTCATGTGGAACTGATTTACATATTTAATGCAAGTAAATTCATTATATTCTGATTAGCTGCTTGTTTTAACCACATAATAAAGGTTAATCAGTTCATAAATCGAGTGAGTCAATCCTAAGAGAAGAAATTTCAGATCCCTGTCTTGATATTGCTTGACATGTTTTTTTCTCTTCTGATTATAACTAGCACGTCTGTTTTTTCCCTCTCCTAACTGCATCTTTTTTTTTTTCTCTGCCTTCTTTCCCGCTCTGATCTGTCTGACACCTCCATCTTTCGTCTCCCCTCCTTTCTTCCTCCTCTGCCTCCTGTCTTTTCTTTACACATACGTTCATCCCCGTCTTCACAGGTTGAGGACGAGTTTGTTCCCCTGCCCACACGAGTGGCCCCACAGGCAGGAACGGGCTGCGTGGGTGGGCTGGAAGGGAAGAATGGAAGCTTATTTTCATTTTTAACCGATTCTAATTATAGCGAAAAGAGATCGCTCCCTGATGATGAGGCAGGAAACAAACAAACTAATAAAAAAAAATCTTGACGGGAAAACACACAAACATGTTCCTCGGAGACGACAACAGCAGCGTCTGCTATCTGAAACTCTACCTGTTCTTACATGCGTCTGCTGTTTCTCTGGTTTTGTTTATTTGTTTTTTTTACCAGGAAGAGCTTCCTGTGGAACTTTGGCATGGCAGAGGGGACGATTGTGACACTCGATTCTGTCGCTTGCCCAAAAAAAAAAAAGAGAGAGAGAGAGAGAGAGAGAAAAATAACGGGGTGGGCTATTTTCATACTGGGCTTTCAGTAGCAAGGGGCCTGCTGGTGCTGTTTTTTTTTTCTCTGGATGAACAGGGATATGCGGTGAGTCTTGCTGTAAGTGGAATTAGTGAGAGGAACACCCTGGACAGTTGGAGCTCTGTTTCACTTTTCGACATTCTTTTTTTGTCTCTCCATGGAGTGCATTTTGCCTGTTTTTTTTTTTTTTTCCTTGCACATCGAAGCTGCGAGATTACAGATAAACGCTGACTTTGTTCACATTACTGGGCCTCTCTGGTTGACAGTTTCACTATCAATTCCTCTGAAATTTTCACCTGAAGCCACAGAGCGTGAATTGAAGTAGAATGAGATTTTGAGGCTTATTAGAAGACAAGGGTTCTATCATTAGGGCCTCTCTCTGCTCGCTCCAGCCTGGAGCGTGGAGTGTTCTCTCTGCAGCATTTCGCCACCCTGGTTGGCTGAGATTGGAAAGCCAGTACATGCCCCTGAGGAAAGCGCTGGAAAAGAATATGAAAGGAAATGGGGAAGGTTATTTGTGTGTGTGGGGAGAGCTGGCAAGGCTGACTTTAGGCGATTTATCTTCTTTGAATTCTGTTAGTTTTCTGTTGCCTTTTTTTTTTTCTTTTTTCGTGGGTCCTGCATTTACAGCAAGGAATGTAGTGCACATTCAGGACTTGGATGACATCTGCATTCCTCCGTGTGGGCCATCTGAGCGGCGCCGTCTCCCTCCCACCCCTCATTAGTCTGCAGTGGATGTCCTGAGCGCCGTTCACTGATATTTAAAAAGGCAGCCAGCAGTAATGGAGTGTTCTGGGCGCTCTGGCCTGCAGGCTTACAGAGATGGTGTTCAGAAGCACTATTCCTCAGCTGTGAATTCTCCAAGGGGTTGGGGGGGGGG
>JAILXH010124518.1:21103-31503 GCA_023558415.1 Piaractus mesopotamicus
TTTTTTTTTCTATACACAAACTAAACAACGCCAAATGCAACGAAAGAAATAACATACAAAGCACGTAGCCTGTTGACTCCTGGTCATATCTCCAAGCCTTGCATTCTACCAAGCGCGCAAGATCAAAGCAAAGCTGAATCGACATGGTGCCAATTCAATCTTTGTGTTAGTTCTACTTCTAGTTAAGATCAAAGCAAGAAAACGTGAGAATGGTATGAAATGTAATTGTCCTGGCATACTTAGACTTTCTCCCTCATTTCAATGGTGTTGTGTGTAGTCAAGGATCAAGTATTACCTAAAAAAGACCAAATCTGAAAAACAGCCTGGCAATTTGTTGACATACATTTTTCTGCAGACTTTTTAAAATTTTAGTTGGTTTAGGCTAATAGGGACATTTGCAGATGGCACAAGGCATATTCACAACACATCAGTCACTCCAGAATCGTGGAGGTGGAGATGGCTTGTGATAGAAAGCTGTGTTCATGATTTCATTTCTCTCACTCTCATTTTGATGTGATATTAAGGGCAGTGACTAAGTGATAAAAAGACTGAACATCAGTCTTACTGCTGGCTGTTTATTAGGAAAAAACAGTGCTGAAGAATCCCAAAAAATAAGAGATACGAGTCAGTAAAGTTATGATGGGCTTTTGGAAGATAATTTATCAGTTAGATAGATTACTAGTGGGTTTATCTCTGTGCCTGGTTTTACTTGCTCTTGTCCAGGAATGTGTGCATGTTGGCCAGATTGTACTTGAGACCCATCTGAGCAACATATGTCCCACAGACAGCGTGCCTCCATTTTATTGTTATACTTTAATTAAGCTCATCTAGTGTTCTAATATCAGAAGCCCTCAGTTATGTATATTTGCCTACAAAACATGAGCATAAATGCCAGCCCGGCAGCGTTTTGTATGCTCTCTTTCTTTTTCTCATTGTTTAGTGGTCCAGCTTGGAAAATCAATCCAGCATGCTGTAGTCATTTAGTATACTCATGTGGTGGTTCCCCTTCTGTCACATGGATTTGCCTATTTTTGGCTTTGTGTAGCCTTCTTTCTTCCAACCCCTTAATTATCTAGTGCCTACTATCATTGGCGTGCATTTGGAAAGAGCGTTTAAAGTCACTGACATTATTTGCTACGGAGAAAAAAAAACACAGCTTCTGAACGGAAGCGCTGTATTGTTCCTTCAGTCTGTTTCACCTCTCTTCTGGTAATTGCTTTTACAATTTTATTACTTTTTAAATCTGTAGCTTATCTCAGCTACGTGAATATAATATTGCCCAGTGCTTGTTTCAATTGTGAGTTGATGGAAAAAGCAAAGATTGTATTTCCCCTGTGATTTCACAGGCAAAACGGTTGGCAGGCACATTATCTTAAACCTATTGGCATTCGCTTCACATTGCAGAATATGACGCTGTTCTTTTTTTTTCCTTTTCTTCCTTTCCCTTACATAATTTCATTTCAAATTGCTTTATCACAGTGGATGGCATCTGCACTCACTTATACACTATTTCCCACACATCATATGTCAGTTATGACTCTGTATCCCCAGCAATTTATTTCCAGTGATAAAATGGAGACATTTTCTGATATAAATCCAGTGACTGTTTTACAGAAGCAAAGGGGCATACGACGTATGACCTGAGCTATCGTTTTAGCGTTAGGACTTGAATTAAAATGATCCTAGGAAAACACTTTCAATCTATCATTTAGGGTTTTCTTAAGGGAACTCCAGGCAGAAGGGCTTAGTTTTTAGACGAGAGAGCGCCGAAAACCTCTTCTCCTTCTTTTTATCTCCTATTTTATACTTGCTAAAAAGAAGCTGAGAAGAATTCAGGCAACCTCTGGTGTTTCTTGAGGTCTTGCCCATCCGTTGCACCACTGTTTTGGTAACTCTCTCTCAGACGTTATCTGGCTCACAGAAGGTTTGGTCTTTCCCCAGCTCCCTATTTACCATTGTGATACTGTACATCGGTGCATTTCCAAAAACAACTGTCAACTGCCAGGGGAGAATTTCAAAGCTACTGGTTCTTGCTCTGCTGTGTTTGGCTGAGAGTTAAGCCTTTGTGTTATTCTTAGCCCAGGAGAAAAACACACGACTGGAGAGAGCGAGAGAGAAAGCAAGAGCAAGCAAACAGAGCTGAGCTTTTCTGAAAACCTTTGAATTCGTTTACAGTAGATCCATGTGTTGGCGAGGCTCCAGGCAATCTGTTGCTCATTAGAATCCTCCCAAAAAATAAACATCTGCTTTACTGGACTTCATGTGTGATGGCTGTAATCATTAGTCTGTTCCTTCTTACTGATATACAGCCACTGGTTTACAATAGCTAGCGTTATCATAGAACATCTATGGTACTTCTTTGCCAAAGTGGAAGGTATGCGCTGCCTTTATTGTATAGCTTTGATCTATTAGATAACATTTAAAAATGATATCCGTTTTGGCGATATGAATGCTTTGAAAGCATTACTGCTACTAGCAAACAACTTTCAATTATTGGTCTTTCAGCCTCTATGATGTCATTTAGCTCCTGTTCACTGTGCAGAGAGAGGTGATCAGGCCAGAGACCCTCATATTTTCCAGCTGCAATGAAGGCTGACTCTTTAGGCCCATCTTTATCACCTCGTACCAGGCTTGTCTCTCCTGGGGATCTATAAAGGGCCTGATTACTCTATATGATCCGGTCATTGAGTTAAAGTGTCAGACTCCCAGCAGCTTCTGCTTTTCAAGCTGCTTGTGTTGGTGAAATATCTCTATTAATGTTAATCTTGCTTTTTGTATTAGTTGGAAGGAAATAATACCCTCCCCCCAAACCTTTGCTGGTTCTCTGGCTACATTTCAGGTGTGACTGCACTGGCATTGCACTGACATTGTTGTTTGTAAACACTTCACTCGTGAACGTCAGAGTCTCAAGCCTTATGTGGATGAAGTAAGACAAGACGGGAAGTAGCATTCACATGGAAATGCCCATATTACATTGAATGTATCTCAGCTCTTTGAATTGCCTGTAAAGTAGCTTAATATCTTTACCTTCATACTTCCCACAACCAGCCAACTATTCACTGGCTTATACAAGGAAGCAAATCAAATAACCACCTTGAGTAACACTCAAAATGTCCCCAGAGAAAAGATGTTTATCCATATTATGAAATATATTTTGAATTGTACATAACCTATATTGATATAGTTTCTATCCCCAGAGTATGTATTCTAATGATTCCATTAAAATCCTTGGACTAAATAATCAAAATCTATGTTGAAACGTTCAGTATGCACTTTTCAGAATCCTGCTTTTCCTCCTGTTTTAACTGTTCCTTTTGAGAAAAAAAAGAACCCAAACAACCCATGCATTCCTCTCCGCTCAGCAAGAGAGAAGTGCCCAACCTTGAGTGACTTTTACAGGACTGCTCTGCCTAGCCAAAGCCTCAAGGAACACAGTCAGACTGCAGTTATATGCTCTTTGACCAAAAGGGTTTTTTTTTTTTTTGTTGTTGTTGAAAAGCAAGTGTACAAAATGTGAGAGGACCTGAATGGACTGGCCTAGTGTGAATTACACAAGGAGAATGGAGAACAAATGAACAAAAAAATAAACAAAACTTTTTGTACAGAGATATATTTTTTTGGAAATACATTTGTAATATAAAAAAGAGGAAATGGATTGACAGATCTGTAAATGTTTTTCATTATTGTAGTACAAATGCTAGTGGGGAATATAAAAAAAAATATCTATATATATATACAAAGAGAAAATAGAAACAAAGCTTTTTTTGTAAATGTAAAAAAGATTGTATATACAAGTTTACATATTGTACATATGTAATACCCGACATGGCTTGTCTGCAGTATATAAAATGTATTTTATCCGTCTGTATATGATGCTTTGCATTGTGTTTAAGCTTATTCTACTTTCTTGAACTTGAAACCTATTTTGAAGTTTTTTGAATAAAAATTAAAAACATACTTTTGCTTTTTCTTTCTATGTTGCACTGCAGATCTGATTTGAAGCTTCCGAATGCAGAACTGTGCTTGTTAGGGGGCGAAAAGGATTGAAATGGAAGCATTTTTTGTTTTTCATTTGAAGCCACAATTAGAGCACTATGCAAAAGTCAAAGACTGACCGTCATTTATTGATTTCCAGTCTCAACACAGCCATTAAGCACAAGTTGTTCATTTTCATTTTCTCATTTTTTCAGCATCAGGAAAAAAAAGCAGAAAATGTATGAAACAGAAAATTACTCTGAAGCCTAAACAAAAAAAATATTTTCAAATTTTCAGTATTTAATGTGTCACTCTGTCTTTATTACAGCTTCCATTCTTTTTAGAAGACTTGCTTTCAGTTTTTCATGGAAACCTGCAGGGATATTTTCCACACCTCCAAAGTTCAGTCGTAGAAGTTGGTTGCATTTTCAGATTCACATTCAGTAATGTAGAGGTCTGCGGACAGTTGCACCCGCTGAAAGTAAGTGGGGTGTAAAGTCCATCCTAAACCTTACGTTGAAAGTAGTTAGTGTAAAACTAGCGACACACAGAATTTCGGTTGCACCACAGACACTTACAGTACATCTTAACTAGTAGTGCGTAAAGTGATCATAGATCAAAACACTGTCGCACAGAACATTTTCACTGTGCAGCCAATCAGTAACACTACTCAACATAAACAGGAAACATTACATCTTGACACACGGTAAATCGCTCATCGAGGCATGTCGATCATATTAGCTACACTTGAAAAACAGACTGCGTTTTACAGTAAAGTGGTGTCCTCAAAGCGTCCGACTTTTGTAAGTGTGTTTATTCTGTTCTGCTGCTTAGAATTTTTTCGCTGTTCAAACTGGGCTCTCATGCACAATATTTTAATGGCACTTCATCAGTGTTCATCAGTATAGGTACTGTAGCGAAGCTGCGACTAACGTAATAATCGCTATTTAAATCTGCTGAATGACAAAACAGTAATGTTAGCTAAAAGATCAGCATCACACACAGTCTGAGCACTGATGCAGTCACCCACTGTTTTAGAATGAACCTGTAGAAAAATATATCGGTGCCAGACACAGAGTAGTACTCAGAGCACCATACCTGTCTGTGTTGTATGAATCTGCGTCTAGGAGGTCTGTAATCCTTTCTGTCTCCAATCAACGAAACTAGGTGTAACCTCTCCTGCAGAACTTTTTGCTGATGCAAACTGAGATGTATTTTGTTTTCTTGCAAGTTTCCTATTGATCAAAATGACCAGCTATTTTAACAAATTTACAGCAGAACTTACACCTACTGTAGGGTATGTGTAAAATTTAAGTTATAACCTAAAGTTACGTTGAAACTATGTTACTTGGTGCAACCGGTTAACTTCTAGTTGCTCGTAAACTTGAACGTAGTGACAGTTTACATTCAAACTAGGCTATGATTGAACTTATGTTCAGATGGTGCAACTGGCTGCTGGACTGGAGGTGGTCAGTCCATTGTTCTGAGGACCGCAGTAGCTTCTTCATTTGATCTGCAAGCTTTCTTTTTTACCTCTCGATTTACTTTTCAGCTTCTTGACAGCTACACATCCTTTAGACCCATAGTGTTGTCTTCTCACAGTGGAAGGATTTTTCACATCTGAAACAACAGTTGAGCTGGATTTTCTCCTCTCTCTCAAAGACAAAAGCTTTAAGAACTGTTTATGTAAAGGTGACAGTTTAAAATGGTCTTGCACAGGTGTTAGGAGGCCTATTTTCTCCATATCTTTTAATCATATTTGAACTCCAGTTTTGGTTTGTTTTTCTCTTATTTTCCTTTGACTCTCTCCTTCCTTATGCAAGCGGTTCATCTTATATCTAATCTCCTCAGAAATATCGCCTGAAGAAGAAGGTGTACTTATTGGCCATTTTTGACTGGAAATTAAGTAAATGAAGGGTGATCTCTGACATTTGGACAGCACTGTAGTGCATTATTGTTTGCATGTCACTTCTGGTTCTCATTAATTGTGACACTTAAACTTTGCAAAAGGCAAACCTCATTACAAATACAGACAGTATTACATGGTGGCTAGGTTCATTAAGACTATCATTTGTTTTACTGTTGAGAATTACATCATATTAAGCTTAATCTGTGCTGTATATCCAAATGTTTGTAGACACTTTCTCATCTGAAATCAGGGGTACACTCTTAAAAAGGTGTTCTTTAGTTAAGAGAATGGTTCTGTGTGAAACCATGACCTCTATATAGAACAATTTCATGCTTAAATGGTTCTTGCATTGGTGAAGGTTCTTCAGATTGATGCAGAATGTGTGGTACATGGTTCGGTGTCTTTTGAGAAAGTTCTATATAGCACCAAAAAGGATTCTTATATTGTTACGAGTTTGACATTCAAAAAGGTTCCAAATAGAACCATATACAACACATTCTCCATCAATCAGAAGAACCATTTCACCATGCAACAAACCATTTAAGTATGAAGTGGTTCTGTGTAGATATTCTAAACAGAACCATTCCCTTTACCAAAGAACCCATGAAGAACCATCTTTTTTAAGAGTGAATTAGAGAGTTTGTCCCTCCCTTGCTGCAGTGAAAGACTTACCAGATATTGGAACACTGCATTCAGCCACAAGAGCATCAGTGAGGTCAGGTACTGGTGTTGGACGATTATTTCTGGATCCAGTCATCCAACAGAAGATTGAGTGATGCTCCATCACCGTACAGAACACCGTTCCACTGCTCCACAGACCAATGCTGGGGGGTTAATACCCCTCTAACCAGTGCTCAGCAGTGGGCATGGTGACCTTAGGGTCATGTTAAGCTACTCCAGAGCCTGCTATTCCACTGTGTCTGCCCAATTTAAACGTCAGCAAAATGAATTGTGTTACCAAATGATGCCAAGAACGAATGCATCTTAATGTAGCTGGATCCACTGATCAGAAGGCATGTCTGGATTCATGTGGACGTAAAATATGTAAAAGGAGAAGCAGTGGAGAGACCCCAGGCTCATCTTTTCGTGTTGAAGATGTGTGGTGGAAGAAGCCGTAAGTTCTTTTAAGGTGTTGGTGAAACAGGTATTTTCTGCTTTCACCTTCATTAGAAAACACCAGGAGCTAAAGGCTTTTCACGAAGAGAGTGGGGGTGGCATTTCATTATTTAAATAGTTGTTTTCGTTACTGTACTGCTGTGCCTACATGAAGGAGTGTACTTTTATCTGAACTTTGAAAACAGCGCCAGCTAGCATGTTTAAAGGTTTGTGCAACATATGCCTGGATATCCTAGATGCATAATTAAAGGCCTGCATCGCCCAGAGTTCCATTCACTTCCCACGCAGAACAATCAGTGACGAAGACACAAAAGACTGTTAGAGAGAGTCTGCACAGCTTTGTGTGCGAGGTATTTTACAATTTTAGCACTCTGCCAAGGAGTCATTGTTTCTTGACTCTAGGAATTGACTAATGTAATGATCATAGTCTCAAATGCAAATGAGTCTAGCATAGATTAACATCCCATTACTAAATCAGTGGCCGGTGTAAAAGCTTTTCATGTTACCACAAAAGTGTTTTCAGAGGTGGCCTTTGGGCTGAAAGTATGAAACCTTTTTCACTTGCAAAATGGACACATTCTGCCCGCATTACGTACAAAAGTTGTGCATGATCCTAGATGCACGATTTGCGGCACTGTGCGTGGAAGAACACAGAAGCTGTTTCTCTTCATATGCATTTTCAGGGGGAGCTGGGCAAAATATCTGAGAATCACACAAAAAAAGGTTGTAAATGCAGCTGATCACATATTCCTCCTGATTTACTGAAGTTTGAGCAACTCATGGTGGCCATTTTTCCATCAAATTTCTACCACCTTTCAAAACTATGCAAATTTGCATTAGCATCTGAAAAGACATGTTTGTTGAGAGACTTCTTCTAACAATGGCAGCAGACACAGCAGTTAGACGGAGGAACAGACCTCTGAAGTGGGGTGTCATTCTGTAGTCAGCGTCATGCCTATTTTAGGAGCTCTGGGTCTAAGCTGGTGTTCTCTATGGGTTCAGCTGGAAATGGGGTGCAAGTGACAGGTTATCGACATCTGGTTCTTGCAGAATGGAATAAGCACACACGTCCCACACACTCACAGACACACGCTTCAGCAGAAAATGCAGTGGTAGATTGTGGAAGTTCAACCTGAGGACAGTGAGGAAATCAGGTCAAAGATCAGGTCTATGTGACGCCAAGAGATACCAACATATGTTTCTCTGCTGTCTGCGCTGAGGATTAGCAGTGTTGCATTTGAGCATCATCTGTAACCTTAATGTCGAATACACTTCCAGCTGAACAAACAAATTCGGGAAACAGTAACTTCCCAATGCTTCCTTTGGGAACGTTTAATGGATAGCTTATTGCAAAGGTGGAACTTTCCATACATCAGGTCCTTGTTTGCAGATATAGATCTGAGGTCTAAAATCAGCATTAGGGACTTTCAAAACCAATTACCATATATGCTACCTCTGGTCCGTGTCACCCAAGGTATACAAGTCTCAGGAACTTAGCCTTAGACAGCAGCTGATGGCGAACTGACCACATTTCTTGACTGGATGGTTTGTATTGCCCACACTATGTGCTGTGTTGTTTTAATGACAACTTCACATTGCTGCAAATTAAAGGCACCCTTAAATTGTATTGTCATATGTATTTTTCATATCTGAACAAGATCCTGTTTATTTTAGATTGGAGATCAATACTTACGTTCCTATCAATGACAAAAATGAATAGCATTTTTAAACACGCCAACCTGAAAGTGCTAACGCTGATAAATTTTTTTTTCTGTGTACATTTTTTTGGGTACAAGTCACTGAATCCTGAGTCTACGTATCAATAATGCTACAAGCAAGTTAACACTCCTACACTCTGAAATGACACTGCATGAAAGTCTACTATTAACACTATTGTATACCAACACCAGCTACTCAAACTGTAGGCTACTACTGCCTCTAAACTACCACATGTAACAAAGCTTGCTGGTTTGTGTGGGGAATTTTCGTGTAGTTGACAGACTTATGATGCCAATTCAGTCTGCAGTAGTTTTACCATGCATATAACAATAGTCGTACTTGGTCTCCTTAACAACCTGTTCAGATGTTCAGAGGAAAAATGCCCATACGGCAAAAAGTTTTACTACACAGCAGTTACGGATATCCAAACAGCATTCATTTCCCAATATGAGCATGACACTGACTACAGAATAACACAACTTCAGATCTCTATGAGCCTCAAAACATACTGAATGAATATTTACCTTTAGAATAACACAGTCTGTGTTAATATTTCATGAATTTTATTTTTTGTTAAATAACTCCCTTTTTTGGTGGGAATGAACTTCATATATTTACACTGCTATCTCTTAATCACTGAACTTTTATTTTCAGTCTCGATCTTGTCGACGGCTCTATTAGTTCACTGCCACTTTGAAACCCTGTGCCTCACAAATGAGCAGTTAGTGGACAGGGCTGCGTGCAGTTTGCATGATAAACTGCCTTTAGTAAATCAAACATTAATTTCAGGCACATTTTGGCTGCATATCGTGGTCACATCAGGGCACATTTGACACTGCACCTGCACTCGCACATCTTCTATCATCACTGAAGGTCAGCTATACGAGAGAATGATGGTGGAAATCCAGAAAAAATCATGAACAAGAGCTAATTGGTGGTGAATTGCAGCCGCATTGTTCTTGAGTAGGTGTACTTGCTTGGCCAGAGTGCCATAGACAGCTTGACCTCAAGAACCTCCATTATTTCCACAGAATCCCTCACTCGGACTCGTGTAGGATCCTACAGCTGTGCTAATGGGCTGCATTTTATCCTTCCAGGTCTAAGCGGTTCAACTCCTCCATTACAGATTTAACCCTAAAGACACTGGACTGTGCATGAGCTGTGATTGAGAAAAAGCAAGATGACATTTAGGTTAAAGGGTCATGTCACCTTGAGTGATAGAGGGAAAGAAGAAACCTGCTGGTGACAAACCTTGCTTAACCCTTATAGGACTTCCAGGGTGTTTCCATTCCACTTTCAAGTGGCTAGTGGACGATGGTCATGGTTATGGTCAGAGTTTGGGAAGTGTTAACCTGTTCTTGGCACCATTTGCCAAATCATCTGGTATTCAAATGTACTACAATTGTAAAATGAGGCAAGCTGGTCCATGAAGTTGCTAGTGTTAAATGTTATAATGGAAAAATAAATTACATTTAAAACATTCTAATGTGACTGCAAACCATGTAAATTCCCTCCGAAGGCTTCTTACTCATGGTCTGTCTCGACTAAACTGAACAGTATAACAATGAATACAACACGATGCCTAGGACTAAATGACAGAAGACAGAAGAATTTTTTGTATATATATATATATATATATATATATATATATATATATATATATATATATATGTATATATAG
>JAILXH010124530.1:7478-23983 GCA_023558415.1 Piaractus mesopotamicus
AAGTGTGCGCAGCAGATTTGCGCCGCCTCTCTGCTCCCCCAGACTCCTTCTCTGTGTAAGTATATCTCTCTCACCCTCACCACACACACTCTCGCACACCCACCTCACACTCCTCAGCCGTGCCGAGCGAGTGTGTGTGTTTGTGCGTGTGCACGTGTGTGTGAGTGTGGATGGAGGGTCCGTGTGTGACTGTGCAGACAGCACACACAAGTTCTGCGTCTTTGTTAGTGTTCTTGTGTGCGTGCTTGTGTTTGTCTGCTCCACACAGTTGTCCATTGTGCGTTTTAGTGCCACATGTTTTGGTGGTTCATCAGCTCACAGTGAAATGTGGTCCAAGGTAGAAGCCCCTTTTGCCTCTGATAAAGGTGAACAGTAGCTGGATGATGGGTGTAGATCTCATAAATGCTCACTTGAACGTTTTACATTACCCACAGAAGCCTAAACTAACTTAACGTAAAATGTGTACAATTGTTCTTCAGCATAATATTTCATAACCCTCTTCTTTCCCCCTTCATGTGCAACAGTTTTGTGTAAACCCTTAGAAGTCACAGTTATGGCTGGCGATGACCAAAAACATTGTCATTTCATGTTAATTACGCATTGAAACAAGCAGAGAAATCCTTTTGAAATTGCAGATTCTAAACTGTCAGTCAATACCACATTTGTGTGTGTTAGTAGTAGAGGAGATATTTTATTATGATTCGGATTTGATGAAAAGGTATTGTTTTGTGGACGGAAAGAAAAAAAAAACATTCTTTGCATTTTTCCATGTTTTGTCGCTTCTAGGAGGTGCAGACTCTAGACTGTTGATACAAAATGTAAATCAAATGTAAATGAAATTCATTATGTAATTTATGATGTAATCCCAAAGCTCCGCTTAAATAGTACAGCAAAACCACAGCAAAAACTCTAGACTTCTAAGGGTTACTGATATATTTAAAGGTACACCAAGTAAAATTTTTCACATTATTCTCTCCCTGCTGTAATAAAACAGTCTGTTGTACACAGGCATTTACCATCACCACTTAAGACGCTATAGGGCTGCAACTATCAACCATTTTCATTTTCAAACATTTTATTGAGTATTATCTTGAATATTTGAATATTCTATAAGAATATGCAAAGATATGTGTTTCACTTAAATGATTAAATCTTATGTTTATTTATTTATTTATGAAACTTGAAATGCTAAAAGGTAATGGAAAAACTCTGCGGATATGACAATAAATGCCATAACAAGTTGCCTAAAATGCTGTTTCATGCGGAATCCTGCCCAATCTGGCACCCCTGAGGAAGTTGCTGAGACTGTTTGAACATAACAGTGATAAGCATTGTAGGAGAGCAGTGTCACCACATTGTCTTAAAAACTGAAAACAGCTTTTTGGTCAACTCTTGTCAGTAACTATGCTTTAGATGACCACCAATATTATCGCCTCAAATTAGAGCTCTAATACAGACAGTTAGAAACAGAGTTTTGACAGCCTGACTTTCTGACTTCTGCCAAGATATCACTGCCGCTTTAATTGGAAAGGACCATTTAACTGGCATGAAAACAGGCTAATCATAAATTGCTGTTTTTGCATAATGTGCAGGCAGATCACCCTTACTGGCCACTACTGGTCAGGGTTGGGCCACATACTCTGAAAAAGTAGTAATGGTTGAATACTGAATACACTGTTGAAATGTGTTCAGTAATGTATTCCGTTACATTACATGAAAAAGTAACGGAATCAGAATACATTTAAAAATAGATATACTGATAAGGCAGATGGTAAAAAACTCTGCTGTTGTTTTAATTATTTTATTCACAGTTTCTCGATGTTACTGGTTGACAGTTTTGTTTGTGTAATTCTTCTGATAACATGTTTAATGAAAAATTACATTATATAAATGTTTAGCTTCACAAACAAAACTTTGTTTCCTATCACACTGATAAAAACTTACACAGAAGCACAGTTTCATAAAAACAGGTAAAAGTACCAGTTGTTCAAATTGCTTCTCCATTTTTGAATATTTTAATTTTAAAATTTTATTGAATATTTGTTGCAGGCCTAAAATGCAGTATCGCTTTAATGACAAATTCTACTTATTGTACCTTTAAAGTTAGTTTCCGAGAGCCGCATAATCTCCACATGCTGCTTGGTAACCGTATGGTTCTCCTCAGCTAAATCAGTGAGTACTTATTCACACAGTGGCCATTTCACTTGTTACGTTACACATAAGGTGGGAACAGTAATTAGTCAGTCCACAGAAAGGGTCTCTGCAAACTCATTTTTAACACTTTTAAGGCTTAGATGAAGGATGACGCATTTTTGCAGCACTTTCTCGTAGCTGCTGACTGAGTAATTATCCTGTTATCAACCTGTGAGTTGAGAATAAGCAAAGTGTCCACTGTGTGAATAAGGCGAGTGGAGAAGCGGTGAAGGAAATGAGAAATGGATGTTGTGCCTTTGCCTTCAACACCAGGGTGCAGCAGAGAGCCTCCTGTGTGCTGATGCATGTCCTGCTCGTGTGTCTGTTTTCTTTGCAGCCCACATGCGGTGCCTGAACGCCTGCGACTGCGGGTCAACCGCATCAGCCTGCAAGAGTACGAGAGTCTGCAGTTCGACAAGGAGCGACTGCGGGACGGCTGTGAGTGACTTCTGCACTGTTTACTCTCACGGCCTGGATTGAGCCATGACATAACAACAAGAAAGCTTGTTGATGGCCTTTAGTACACAGACAGAGCATCATACACTGATGTTCAGCCTCTGTTTTTAATGTGTTTGAAACACATTCATGTGCGCATGTTATTCTATTAAGGCAATTCAGCTGATGTCAAGACTGCACATTCACCAGATTTAAACTCCACTGAGAACTTGTGGGACTATGTTGGGAAATATAAAAAAAATCCAAGCACTTACCACTTGCACAATATTAAAAACGCACTGAAGAGTCAACAGTCTGTGGAGCAGTGAAGAATGCGTGGGAGGCAGTTCATTACAAAAAAAATTATGAAAGCGTGAGAAAACTATGTGAGGCAGTTATAAAGGAAGAAACACAAAATATCAATAAACTCAGTCTGTGTCAATGATCATTACCAAAAAACAATGTTTGAGCAAATCTTTGTGTAAAGATGAATACACAGATTCCGGTTTTGCTCAGTCTGAATAATGAAAGACAGAGAGAGGGACACAACCATCAGCCGTGGCTCATATCATGGAATTACTTTCAGCAAGGCTAAGTGTGACATAGTGGTGGCATGGTTTTAATGATATTCCACGATATTAAAGCCATTCATAATCATACAAAATTAAAATTTTACTAATTCTGATAACTGTGTACAATTTCTGTCACAGAAGTCACAGTGGCAATAAAGAACAGGACATGCTACATATAATCTGAGCAGTAAAAAAATTAGTGCTGGTAATAATTTAATATTTATTAAAACTGTAATTGATTTTAGATGCAAATCACCTCACAGACTTGGCTTGTTGTCATGGTTTCCCTGGTCTGTCTCTGCCATTTTCTGTTCCTGCCCCAGTCTAGTCTGTCACCTGTCCTTAGCCATGTGCTTTTGTTGTTGTTTTTGTTCCTGTGTCCACCCTGTCCTAGTTATCTGTCTCACCTGTGGGTAGAAACAGAGAGCCCTGTCCTCTCATTAGTCCCAGATTTTTTGTTTCATCTCAGTGTATTTATACCCCTGGTTGCTTGTCTTGTCATTGATTATGTTTCACAGGCCCTGTTTTGTGTTTTTTCCCTGTTTTATATTGGTTTTCTTCATAGCTCACTGACTATGACACTCACTTGCTAACTGACTGACCAACTCACTCACTAGCTAACTAATTCACTGAGTAACTAACTTGCTCATTTTATTTAACTAAGGCTATGTTCACACAGCAGTAAAAGTGGCCCAAATCTGATTTTCTCACCAAATCCGATTTTGTTTGGTTGTTCACGTTATTTTTTTTAAATGTGACCTCTATGCGACATTAGTCTGAACAGATCAGCTCCTAAACTGACCAGCATGCGCAAAAAAGCAATGCTTCACGTTGCTTCACGTGGTGTGCTCATCCAGAGGTAAACAATCATTACTTCCAGTGAACGCCAGTCCGCTCTGGAGCTTTCAGTGTCATCTTCACCAGCACCACAGGAGCGATTATGAAGCTTCATTGACTGACAGCTGGGCTCATCATCCAGAATGTGTTAGAGCTTGCCGTAAAAAGTGCATGTTATTTGGACACGGTCACCTCTTTGGTTCGCGTCCTCAGATTCTTTAAACTTTACTTTCAGACTTTTTAACTGTCCTTTGACGCAGCAGCCTCGTTTTCCTACGGCTGTGTTTGGCCATTTATTTCGAAATCTGTTCAAACACAGAGGGTTTTGGATAAGTCTCTTCTCATTTTTGTACAGAAATATAACCCCAAATATTTGAGGTGTCAGCAGCGTGAAATTATGACGAATGTCGAGTTGGATTGACGTAAAAGCCGCATGAATTCTGATCTGGCTGTTCAGACTGATTCACAATGCCACATATCAGATGTGTATCGGATTTCAGTACCACATATGACAGCGTCTCAAATCGGAATTGAAAATGTCAAATGTTTTTGCTGTTCACACAGACACACAGATGACACATCTGTGTCACATATGAAGAAAAAAAATCGGATTTGGGCCACTTTTACCTGCTGTGTAAATGTAGCCTAAGTAACTAACTCACTCGCTGACATTTAGCAGGCTGAAGATTTCTTCACAAGGGGGTGCTATAAGGACATTACCTTAAAAATCTTTTTGTACTTTTTGGTACTTTATAAAAGTAGTGATTTGTACTTATTTATTTTAAAGAAATACAAGAGTTCAACAAATAATCTATCAATATGACACATGGTGAAATTATTTAAATGTGCATTTTAATATTCGAGCAGTACAGCAATAACACAGAAAACTGTGATAATCATGAAAGGAAATTTTCATGCTGTTTCCATCCTGAATTTGTTCCCATTCCTGGTACTGTATTGCCTTCACAGATGGATTTAGCAATGACTTCATTGTGTGATATTTATTATTGGCAGATATTAATTCTGTGTGTGTTTGTGTTTGTGTAGCTACCCCTGTTGGCATCGTGGTGGTAAGAGGAGACTGTGACCTAGAAACATGTCGACTCTACATTGACAGACTGCAGGAGGTGAGGCGCTCCCCTGAGTGGTTTTTCTCTGCCAGACCAGCTGCTCTGCCGTCAGTGCAGCACTGCTGCTGATTACTGGGGCAGTGCGTCCTCCCAGGCACTTTAGTGCTCCTAAAACTCACCATCAACAAAGACATGCAGTAATTACTCCAGTCTCCTGGCACACAAACCTGACTCACAGCAAAGATTCACACCATTATCTTTAAAAATTGACAAAATTTAGGTTTCAAGAAGGCTGCTACTGTTAGCTATAGTCAGTGGCTATAGGTTTCCATTACTTAGCTACACTGGCCTCTTAGCTCCAGTACAAAATGAAAAGAGTAGACATCAGACAGCAAACATATCTTGGCCGATCAGCAACATTTGGGCTGGGGGAATTGTGATTTAATTTTTGGCCAAACTATCACTTGAAGGTACACGTAAGATGGAGTTATGCTAAAATTAGCAAAGGTATCATTTTTAAGTTACATATTTCAACAGAACCTGAATGAGTAATAGCCATTTGAAAACATGTTTGTGGGGAAAAAGGTCTGTGTGTCCAACTTATATAAGAACTGTACTCTATACTCATGAATACAGCATCACCAACTATTTGTGATTGGCACATTTCCAATGTTTGAAGTTAAGTGATAGCCAGATCTTTTGCTTATGTCAGGGGTGTCCAAAGTATGGCCTCAGGGCCAAACGCGGCCCGCAGACAGTTTCTAATCGGCTCGTGTATTTTGTTTTAGAGTGTGTTATATGTGGCCATCACTGCTGCCACCATCATGCTGCAGGTCTTCCCTTCACCCGATGGTGGCAGCAGTGATGTAAGATTACAATATAAAGCGCCGCAGTGTGGTAACGAAGTTAGCTAAAGTTTAAAAGTCTTTCTTCTCTGACTAGACCTGCACCTTCATTTACTGACCACATTTAGTCCAGACTGCAGCCATAAAGCTCAAACTAACACTGAGAACCTGAGATTTTGATGGAAATTTGAACGTTTTCATCGAGAGCCACAACAAATGAGCCTCATATTTCAAAAGACTGCAATGAGTGTAATATAAACATATCAAACATCTAACAAAATAAAAACTTATACATTTCAGTTTGTCAAGTAAACACTTAAACAGAAACATACTACCACATTAGACATGTTTTACTGCTACTCTTAAATTTAATAAGTGCTTACTGATCCAAACTGCTCTGAACAATCCAACAATAACAGAAGTCTTGTGCATCTTTTATACAGTGATAAGAAACACGGTAGCTCACACATAGCTCTGATTCTATGCTCTGATGTTTTGAAAACATAATATTTTGAATCATTTGTGAATAATATTTTGGCCCTCAGGTGCTCTGACACAGTACAATCTGGCCCTCTTTGAAAAATGTTTGGACATTATTTGCTGATGTATGTTGCTTCTTGCTGCTTCAAGATTACCAGGTCAGTCTTTGAGTACTGCCAGTTGGTCCAGATTTTGTTCTCTTAGAACTATCAACACACCTGAACAGATTCGGCAGTGTTTTTGATTTTCCCACTCATGTGTGGACTGACTGGGGTCATTAAGGATTGGACTGAAAACTTCAACATTAGCTGATGTTATTAACCTTAGAATCCATATCCTAAAAACCTACACAAGTGCATAAATGGAGTCAAAATGACCAGTATTGGAAAGATGATTTTCTTCAGAGAAAAACTATCCTGTTTTTAATCTTTCAGCTTAATTAAATAATTTAAGTATTTGAAGATGATGTTTTCATGTTTCAGTCGTGTTCATTTGATCGCTTCTTGTACGTGTATAGTAAAAAAAGATGAACTTCAATACAATGTATTAGAAACACAAGTGACTTGACAAAGAGGTGCCAGAATGAATGACTGATAAATAAGCAACATTTATTTATTTATTTAGTTATTCTCTCAATCCATTAAGCCGTTACTCAGTAACATGTCTAACAGTAATAAAGCAGCATTCCAAATTTCTAGTCAACTAATGTTAGTTAGCTAGCTAGCTAATTTAAAAGATCTGAATATCTGTTTCAAAATGCATGTTACAGATTCTCAAAGGAAAGAATACATTATGTGACAGAACTTACCTTACGTGATCACATGAATGATAGTTTAATGATTGCAGTGAGTGGACAGTTGAGTATTGCTGTGGCAACTAACGTCAGAGGCAAATTCTGAATAGCAATTAATATGGGACAAAATGAGATACATATGAAAGAGGCATATAAATGAATCAAATATTCTTAGAAATGAAATTGTTGATAAAAATTGGATATGATAAAAAAAAAAACAATCCAGGACAAAATCCTATAGTAAACGAGTTGACTCTTTTACAAAGACTAATTGTCATATGAAATATCTTTTGAATTTGACAGTCAACCATTTTTGAATAATCCATAAAATGTCAAGGAATTAAATAGTCTTATTGACAAAACATATATAAAAATTACCATGGTGAGTCAAAATTCCATTAGAAATGCATAGGGGTCATTTCGACCCCCCTTCGAAGGTGTGGGGTAGTAGTACAAAAATGTGGTATTAAAAAAAAATAAAAAAAATGGTATTTATTGAGCACCTCTGACCAAGAAATATGGGAAAGATATTTGTGAAGATCACAAATTTTTGAGGAATTGATAAAATATTCCAAGTAACACCGTTAGGCCAGTTTGACCCTTCATGCATCCTCTGGTTAGACATTAATGTGCTACTGTTTTTAATAGGACCTGCATCAGGCTCCCTCTGCTGGACATAGAGTGCACTATCAGGTAAAAAAAAATACCTTGAGCTGAAACTTTCCACTGCTGTAACATGTAGGGCTGCATATATTTAAATATTTAGTATGGAAAATGTAGTATAGACTGCTTAGCTATGTGCGTGTCTCTTAATTACACTTCGTGTCACTACAAATCCTACAAAATGTGATTATGGGAATCTGGATGTCTTTCTCAGGATGAAAGCAGAGGTTTGCCCCGGCCTGCATCTGCACACAGACTGTCTCCTAACTGGAGTTTCCTGGACTGTGAGTCATAACTGTTCATTCTTATACATTATCTGCAATGCATAACTCAAAATGGAATAATTATTAGAACAACACATTGTTTTCTTTTTCAGCCACATCAGCTGACCGGTTTTACCGTATAGACAAGGCTCAGGTAGGTCTTAGATTCACTCTCAGAAAGTCATGTTTGATTTAGTCCAATGAAGAAGAAAAAAAAAGCATGGAGTTTACTTGGGTGCATTATTTCCACATGAATAAAATATATTACATCAGTTTACACTATCAGTGTACTCATGTATATTTTATTCATGTGGAATCTCCACATGTTGCATTTTAGTGCAGAACCAATAGTTCACAATGTGGTTTATAACAATAACTTATGCAATATACATTTAAATCTTCCTTAAAATCTTGTCCTTAAACTGGACAATAAAATAGTTTTAGATGTTGTATTCAATGTTTTTGGAGTATTTTGGGATCAACAAGAATTTACTAAGGCATAGATCATATTCTGTCATTCTCTGATTACAGTATTTTTTTTCAGTTTTTTTGACTTAAGATTTGATCACCACTTCTGAAAATCAAAATAATCTAAAACATCTTCATTTCGTCCTACTAATTATATCAAACCTGTAAAGGTGCACAGCACAAACATAATCAGTTCACATTTTTCTACAAATAAATTGGTTTTATATTGTTGAAAACATTGATTCCAATCTTTTGAACAGTAGTGTATATGGTGTGTATGTGTGTGTCTGTTTTTATAGGAGCATTTGCACTTTGTGACGGAAATTTGTCAGGATGAGGTGTTCATTCTGGACCACGAGGTGCCACCAGTGAGCCAGGGCCGAGTCCCAGAAATGCCTGATGTGGTGGTGGAACCCAGCCCCAGGTGAGAATTACTCACCCCGTTCTTCATAACAGAGCTGTTTAGCGGAAAAGAGAACCTGGCTCTCTCATACATACGTTACTCTTCATTTTCCTAGACTGTAAGTCATACACTATATGTCCAAAAGTTTGTAGACACTTGTTCATGCAACATTTCTTCTGAAATCATGGATATTAATAGGGAGTTTGGACAGCCTTTGCTGCAGTAACTCTGCCTGTACTCTTCTGCCAAGGCTTTACAGAGATGTTGGAACATTGTTGTGAGGATTTGATTGCATTCAGTCACAACAACATTAGTGAGGGCATGTACTGATGTTGGGTGATTAGTTTTGGATCACAAACTCATCCTAAAGGTACTGGATGGTGCTCGTCATTACAGAGAATGCAGGCTTCATGTGCTGCTGCTCCAGAGTCCTGTTCT
Source organism: Piaractus mesopotamicus (assembly GCA_023558415.1). Classification (NCBI taxonomy): domain Eukaryota; kingdom Metazoa; phylum Chordata; class Actinopteri; order Characiformes; family Serrasalmidae; genus Piaractus; species Piaractus mesopotamicus. Next base: position 16,939 of record JAILXH010124530.1, read on the forward strand.
ATTGACAGTGCGTTTCTGTGGAGATTATAAAAACTGCGTGTGCACAATTGAGTACCTGTATCAGCAACAGTTGCAGCTTAAAGCAGCTGAGTTCACTAATTACTTTTGGACATATAGTGTGTCTGTTTATTCTCACAGATTATCTGTGCTGCATGATTTAAAATGAATGTAATTATTAGCTCAACCTCAAATGTCAAAGCTTGTGAAACAAGCATTGCTTATTACAGAGTGTTTTTTTGCATTGTAAAGTCTAACATGAAAAATCAGAAATAAAAAAAGGTAAAATGTGGCTCATTCTATTGCCCGTTTGTCTTTGCAGTGCTCCTTTGACAACAGAGGAACAAGGTACAGTATGCAAACTTATCATTTAGGTGAAAGGTTATGAGCAGCGTTATACAAGCAAGTGCAAAAACTGTAGGAATGTTTCTTTCCCGTAAGTTTACCATTAGTCATTCCATAGGACTTCGACATCTGGGAAATCCCTTAAAATCACATGAGTCACGAGGAGTAAGCTCCACCCAGTAGAACGATCCCAATCTCCTTTTGTAGAAATTAGCTAAATTACTCCTGAAGATACGCTGGCTAGAGCATTTAGGAATTAGAATGACTTACAGAAGATCTAACTTTATGATTTGTAAAGGCAAATGGTTAAACTCATTGGTTGTATGTCTGTGTTGCAGCTTTGCTGACTGCAGCCAGCTCTGGTGATCTGAGAACGGTAAGCCAGTCAGACATTTCCAGACATGCTTGTTTTTTTAGAAACAAAACTGAATAGTCATTGGTCTTTATGTTTGCTGGTGGTGTGAGAAACACCACAGGCTCATTGTTTACACCTTAGTGTGGCATGACTGTACAAAAAGATGTCTCTCTAGCAGTGTAGAAAAAAAATCACACATGGGAAAGAAGACACTAAGAGGGTACTGTCCAGGTAAATTTTAGTCCTCCAAAGTACAAACAATGTAAATGTGTCCTCACAGGTACATGTTGTGTTGAACTGTGTACCTTAAATGAGTTTCATTGTTACACCACACTTACAAAATGTGTACCTTTTTATAACTTAACTATATTTTTTTACAAAACAGAAAAATAAAACAAAAAGCCTGGAATGAAGACAGGTTGTATGGAGTCATGCAGTTAAAAAAAATTAACTACCATTTAAAATGGTACAATTATGTTCTCTAACTATAAGTACCAAAGACGTACGCTTGAGGGTAGGGCAGCAGAACCTTCTTAAACCAGTCCTCAGGGCCCTCCAGATGGTCCACATTTTTGCCTGATCCCAACTCCCAACACAAAATTAATGCCAAGAGTAAATGGAGCTAATGTGGACTGTGTGGGGACACTGGGGACTGGTTTGAGAGCAACTGCTTTAGGGAACCTAAAGGAAGTAGTCCTTTAAATGTGGCATTGCTCAAAAGAAGTGTACTGTTAGCTGTCTTGATGTAATATTTTTTAGCGATATGGAAACGATGTCCACATTTGAACCATGTAAATTCAGTGCATCATAGTGGTGTGAGAAGCGAGCCAGAAACCATTAGTTCACGGGTTCAAATTCCAGGACTGACCGGGTACACTTGGTTGGCCAAGGTGGTGACGCTGTGCTGCTCCTAGACTGGGCTTACAATTGTATGGAAATGTTTCTTGGTCAAATGTTTTGTTGAAAATAAGTTAATCCATCTTCTTCAGGGAACATCCTTAGACATGCCATTTTTCTGCACATTTAAGTGCAGAATTTCTATTTATTTGGTTAAAATAAATAGTAAAATATAAAATGTGCCGTAACTATTAAACAGGCCACATTTATTTTCCAATATGTTAAGCTTAGCAAATAAGCAGTAATTTGCATGAAAATGTGATTTATATTAAAGTGTGTGGTTATTTTCTCTTTGACAAAACATAATTTGGCCACAAGTGCCTGAAATGCATATGACTGTAGTTAGGCAGCAAAATGACAAATTTCCCTTGTAGGATCAATAAAGTACAATAGAATGTTTTGGGTTTTTTTTTTTTTTTATTATAGCATGCACCAGTAAAAAAGAACAAATAAATTGTTTCTCATCAGGATATTCATCGCAATGATTGTTGCTTATGTCGTCTTATTTTTCACATCTCTTTTTTCTCTATCCTAGTTGTCCAGTTCTTGTAGTAGTGGGCTCAGTTTGTTGGTGAGGGACTCAGGAGGTCAGTCTGCTTTGCACCTGGCCTCTCAGAATGGCCACAGTGAGGTAGTGAGCTTCATCCTGCAGCACGGTGAGAGGCACACTTCAGAGTTTAATCTTCAATGACACCAAATTTGACATTTTGTGCTCTGCACTGGGTGTAAAAGCCATTAGCTTATGTCCTGTGCACTTCATAGAGAGTAGGGAACCAATTTGAGTTTGGCCTATGTGTACTTGTACTAAACCACAAACCAAAGTATTTCACCATTATCAGTGGAATGCAATGTGCCCAAGGTCAAGTTCTTCGCACATCACCCACACAAAGTGTAGATTCACATCACGCACACAAAACCTTTTTCTTAAAAATCTCTGCGTTCGCTGGCCATGCACTGTTTGGCCTTCATGTTTTATACTCTGTTGTTTTCCAGGTTCAAAGTTGGTCCTGGACCTAACTGAGAAGGAGACGTAAGTATCAGTAGATAATCTGCTTATTGTTATTGTCATGTGCTGTCTGAAGATGTTAGATGCCCTTTACAATGTCTGAAGTGGACCAGTAGAAAACTTCCAAAGTGACATTAACAGATGTTTAGAAGATTTTTCCCCCACATGGTTATTGCTTCAAAGTTTTTCTTACGACTAGAAGTGACATACACAGCACTTACATAACGTAATGTTGTTCTTTTAGCGGTGACACCGCACTGCACAAAGCTGCTCGGCAGCGACATCATGACGTTTCTCGACGCTTGGTGGAGGCCGGGGCTTCTACCAACAAAGCAAACTTCCTTGTGAGTCCTTTTTTTTCTCGGCTTGCAACCCGTGACTATGTATGACGTCCTGTCAGGTGCAGTGAGTCCACAAAAACACAGCTCACAAAAAACACTGTTCTCTAAATCTCCTCTGCATGTTGAGACAAGTATTCTAGTTAACGTTACTTGGTTGACATTATTCAATTTCTTTTTACTTCTAAAATGTATTTCAGGAAACTAGCTGATATCATCATTAGTCATGACGGCTCATTTTTATTTTCACATGTATTTAGATCATAGATAAGACCATACATGAGAAAATGTTCTGATACGTGTAGGCTTAGTTGAGTATTTAAAACTGCTCTACAGTACTGTACATAAGTCAGAGCCCACCCTTCAGAGTCCTATCACGTGCAGTAAGTCAGCACAAAACAAACCACAAAAACCCCTGATCTTTGAATATATTCTGAAGTATTGTAGTTAACATTACTTGGTTGACATTATTCAACATGTGTTATTCCTGCCAGTTCACTTTTCTTCTAAAATGTATTTTAAGTGTTGAGACTAGCTGATATTAGCATTAGTCCTGACAGCTCAGTGTGTATTTCATTTGTACCCATGTATTTCAAGGTATTTACCTTTCTTGAACTTCTCTCTGTAAGATCGTAGATAAGACTATACATGGGAAAATGTATGGTTTGATACTTGTAAGCTTAGTTGTGTATTTAAAACTGCTCTACAGTATTGTATGTAAGTCAGAGCCCACCCTTCAGAGTCCTACCAGGTGCAGTAAGTCAGCAAAAAACAGACCACAAAACCCCTGTTCTCTGAATATATTCTTATGTATTTTAGTGAACCTTTTTTACCTTATTCCCACAGAGTTCCCGTTTCATCTAACATGTATTTCAAGAATTGAGACTAGGTGATATCATCATTAGTCATGACTAATGACTAATGAAGCTCAGTTTCATTTTCACATGTATTAGGTATACATGGGATAAGCAGAAATGCTCTACAGCACTGTACATAAGTCAGAGCCTACCCTTCATTTATTTTATTTCCAATCAAAATGGCAATTAAACTAATTTTTTTTTTTCATTTTTCAGGAGGTATTTCTGAAAAGATTAGATATAAAATAATCCATTTGCATAAGAAAAAGGAAAATGACTGAAAAAAACATGAGTTTCCAAAACCGGAATTATGTAATATGCAAAAGTTTAGGCACTCCCTCATACTGAATATTATATTTAGTTGTTGAGGCTTCTGTGTAATTTTCTATCAAGTATGTTTTCTGTTTTTCCTTACTCTGAAAAATGAATAACTTCATTGCCTTTTTGACTGGAAATTCAGTACATGAAGGGGTGGTCTCTGAATTTTTCACAGTACTGTATATCACAAATGCATATTTTGACCTTTTCTTTCAGGGGAAAACTCCTAAGGACTGTGCTCAGGAAGCCGGTGACTCTGAACTGGCCTCCTATCTGGAAAGCCAACTGTCAGAACAGCCGACGGCACGTGAGGACCTGGAGACAGCCGTGTGAACAAACACTGCACCTGGTATGAAGAGATTGGTCCCCCGTATACCACGGCTTTCGCCACTCACGGAGGTATCAGAGTTCACTCGCTCACATCCAGAGGGAATTCGATGGAGAGGTCAGAAGGCCATAGAAGTGACCAAAAGGAGCCTCATACAGGGATTGGTCTCCTTTCTGGAGAAGAACCACACTGAAAAGGAATAGCTTGCTGTTACTTCCTTGGAATCACTGTGGGTTTAGAACAGCTTTGAACGGATTTGTTTTTGGCATTTATTTATTGATTTAATTTATTGATTTATTTATTGAAAGACTGATTGTACTTTCTTTTAAAAGACTTGGTTCTCCTCTCACATGGCCCGGTTAATGGGATAAGGTTAGATGTGGGATTGGTTGCCAGGAACACCGCCCAAAATGGTGGCCTTGAAGGCTTCTTTGAATCTTTTCTGATGTTTGACAAGACACTGAGAGAAAAAGCAGGAACACAGAATGTTACACTGCTGCCTAAACCAGCCCACATCTCTAATACTCCCTTTTAACACGTGAAGGAAAACTACTGTTTGCTTTTGACCAAATGTAGTCAACCACAATGTTCAACTCTAGTTTCTGCCTGTATTACATGATTATATGTTATACATGAGTGGGCAAAGGCCTCACATATCTTCCTCTGTGATGTGAGGTTTGCAGTCATTTATGTAAGCTTTTTGGTATTTGAACCACCAACCACGCAGCACTGCTACTGAGTCTCAACACGCTTGGAATAGAGCACTAATCACTTTGTGACTGCTGGACACTTCAGTACATCCCTCCACTGAGGAACCTCTGCTAGCTGGCCAACACGACTGCAAGAGCGCCATTCGGACACGTTGTGTTAATATCGTCTAATTAACATCAGTGACTGAAATGTCTTTCTTTCCACTAAGGGAGCTGACATTATGTGCCTGTCATTCTAGAAATTTCTTTTTTTTTCTGGTTTTTGAGTGGGTCTCCAAGTTCTCTCCATATCAGGACTCAATCAACAGCCCATGTGAAGATATTTTAGAGAATTCAATGTGGAAAACCTGAATTGGTCAACATTATTATCAGTGTACATACAGTATATCTGTAATATGAGCATCTGTTTTTTTTTTTTTTATTGTTCTTATTATTGTTTTGTGTGCGGTGACAGTGGTGTGATAGTCAAATTATTTATCTTAAGAAACAAAGGATAGAATAATCTGAGCCATATTCAATGCAATATGAATGGATGACATTTGTGCATTTATTTCTTTATTTCTACATTACATTAATGTTAATAGATGAAAGGTTGTCTAAGGCACCTACAAGCTAAGTGATGGAACGTGTGATCTGTTTTTAGTAGTGGCATGATGACAATGATGAGGATGGTATTACCGTCTCCAAATGACTTCAGGAACTTTCTCTAGTTTGATTTGGTGGCCCTCTCTCACTGTATTACCAAACACAAGATTGGCAAGGCTAACTAAGAGAGACAAAAGTGTGCAGTCTCTGATCTCTGTGGACCGAATGTAAGCAGTACACATTAAACAGTAGCTTTCGGTGTTCATTTTGATATTGTAGACCTGCACTCTTAACGGTGGCCGTATCCTTTTCCACTAAAAAAACAAAGAGAGGAAAAACTAAAGCACCTGCATGAAAATGGCCACAACGCTGAACCGGCTGTGAGAGTGATTTCTATATTATTGATCTGCTGTGGGTTTTTTTTTCTTTTTGTATCACTTGTGATTTTAAAGCTCTGTTGTGCATGAGATTTTGTTACCTCTCTGGATATTTTCACCCCTCAATGATGTTATGAAATGGCATTATTTCTCTGTTTATTTCTCTTTTTTTAAGGTAAAAAGCATAACTTATCAGATATACTTGTTCAATGATTCTCTTTTTTATCTTTTAAAAGATGGGATTACTTGAATGTCTTTTTTTTCCTAGATGTGTATTTTAGTGTCTATTTTAATGTCTTAGGGTCTTTACCAGTGGACTCTGATGACATATTACTATGGATGTGTTACATCAAGTCTCACAAGCGCATTGGGAAAACACCAGTGTTGTCTGTAACTATGGGAAAGTGTGAATAAGGTTGTTAAAATGTAGTCTATTCTTTATGCTGAGGGTGAAAAAAAACACTGTTTATCTTCCATTGATGACCATCAGTGTCTCTCTGCCCTGTTGGATCATAAAAAAAAAAATCTTTATTCTGAATATTCATTGCCCTCAGTGCAGTTTCTTGATCTGAAAGAATTAAAAATACATATTTTGCCTCTGTTTATACTCACAGATCCACTTTTAAGGCCTTGCCCTGTGCCATACCTGAGACTGGCTTTATAATTAAGACCAAAAAATGTTCTTCTCATCTGGACTTCCAGAGATTTCACACATACACTCACTGTTACTTGGTGTCCAGTAAATTATTTTTGACAGATTGAAGTAAAGCATTTGAGAATAAAGCATGTCCGATTACACATGTAACACCTGTATGAGCTTATTTTACAACAGTGACAGAAAAGAATGGAAAAAAAGAAAAAAAAAATGCATTATTATTATGTGTGCACCAGGGGTAGGTAAGCCTATATTAAGTGTAAGTAAAATTATGACT
>JAILXH010124543.1:8773-20270 GCA_023558415.1 Piaractus mesopotamicus
GCAGCAGAAAAGTGAAAAAGAGCAGAGAGGGGGGAAAGACAGGAAAAAAGACAGCATGGGTGACAGCCAGCCGCCAGAGCTCAATGAGGTTTTAGGGGAAAACGAGAGAGAGACAGAGAGAGTGAGAGAGAGAAAGAGAGTGAGAGAGAGAGTCAGACTGTTGTGGAGAGCTGCCAGGTGTCTGTGTGGTCTTTGCATTTCAGGCTTTAGGAGGCAAGCCAGGCCGGGAAAGGGTATACACACACATTCACATACACGTGCAGATACACACACACACACACACACACACACACACACACACACACACACACACACACACACAAGCTACAAGAGCCCTCAGCCCTTTTCAAACCGCAGGCACACTCCTTCATCACCTCCACGGTCGTATGAAAGCAGTGTGACTCCTAACAGAGCGCCATCAGTATTTCCTGAGCTGAAATGATGCAGCTCTGATGTACACAGTGGCTATCGAGAGCAGACACACACTCAGATTCGGTGTCCACAGCCTCCTTTTACACACACATATTAGCTTTTATTCAAGGTCAGGATGTGGAGTACATCCCATATGATTATTAAACATACATAACTAGCCATACAGTCCTACACTAAAATCAGAGACCAGGTTCAAAAAATGATTCAAAGACATAGTGAAAACGGAACTCCTCACAACTGTGAAAGACCTGGTAGTCCACCAAAACTGTCACCATCTGCTAAACAGTACCTAAGGTTTTTATCTTTGAAAGATGAAAGAAAATCAAGCTCCACTTTTGCTTCAGATCTGAAAAAATCCACAGGTTTTTCTGTCCATCCTTCCACTGTAAGAAGACAACTCAATACTATGGGTCTGAAAGGATGCATTGACAGTATTGATAAACAGACAAAATCAAACAAAGCACAAAAGGCAACAAACTTCTAAGACTGAACTTTGGAGGTGTGGAAAAACATCCCTGCACATTTCTTTGAAAACCTGAAAGCAAGTCTCCCGAAAGGAACAGAAGCTGTAATAAAGGCAAAGAGTGGGCATGCTAAACACTGAAAAATCTGATATTAATCGTTGGAGCTTCTGTGTAATTTTATGTTAAATATTTAGTTTTCTGCTTTTTTCCTGCCATTTCAACTGGAAATCAATTACAAGGTGGTCTTTGAAATTTGAACATCCGTAATAAAATTTTACGCAAATCATAACTTTAGTAACATCAAAAATAAATGTTTAAAAAAATAGAAAATTAATGAAAAGCTTTTGTGTAAAAGCACTTAGCAAGGTCAAGGCCGTTTTAGTACAACTGTATTTATCTCATTTCTACAAAGTCAGGACATTTCTGCGCTAAAAATGTACAAAAACATATACACACATGAACACACACATACACACGCTCCACTGGCACCTACTCCTGGAGCTCCAGCATGGCGGCCTGTTGCTGCCTGGCCCAGGCCTGCGCCAGCCTCTGTTTTTCTCCCTTCTCCTCTTGTTTGGATTGGTTTTATGTGAGCAGTTCCCATTGTAAATGCAGCCCTAAGTGAGGCCTAAGCTGAGTGAAACTGACACTTTTTTCATTTGCTGTAAGGTTAAATAATGTCTGTTGGTCTTGTGTGGTCTACAGAGTAGAGGGTGTTGAACAAAGGCCAGATATATTCATTTTACTGTCTCAGTAACAGTCTTGGCCATTGTTATTGCTGTAAGCCAGTTATTGTTCCCATTCAACATGCTGATGTGTCAAAGTGTCAAAACAATGAGAGTAATATGGTGGATTCTGTTAAACTGCAAGTAAAACCTTTGAAAGGAGCACCTGGCCTCTTCTAATCCCCACACACTGCAACACTGGACTTCTGTCATGATTCAAGTGGAGACACGTACTACACAAAGATCATTCTAAATGTGTTACAAAGCATGACAGTCCGACATACGTTCTATAATTACATGGGGCCTCTAGCGCAAGTGTGTTGCTTTAACCAGCCCCGCCCCATCTATTAGTTCAAATGACTTTTAATGAGCGCTATTAGGAGTTACTGCAAAGCCTGAGTTACCCCCCCAATGACTGCACACACACAACAGCAATGAGTGTCGCTGGCCAAGAGGCAAAAGCCATAACCCTACAGGCATTTTTCAGACTCCTGACAAGAGCAAATAGCACGGATATAAATCATTTCACAAAACACAGCCAGACAAAAACAAAATTATGCTATCATTGAACAAAAATGGAAAAAACAGTCTTTCTTAAATGCATGCCAGTGTCAGTGGATTCTCTACTTGTGGAAGTACAGCCCCACAATGCACAAAAAGTGACTCAATGTGGTGAACCGAATCTACTTAATTCAAAAGTATATATTAATATATTATGTTCTTTTTGTCACAAACTTTATATTAATGTTAACAAGTGGCAGTCACGATTTACTAAATAGGTGCAATGAACCTGCCCATAGTAAAACCAAAGGGGCGGTCACGGTTCTTTCAAAGCACAAAACACTGGAAGAGGATTATTATAATTATTATAATTATAATCATCTATTCCGAATAACCAAAACTGATAGTAAAAACTCAGTATGCACGATTTAACACTTGTGAGAGGCTTGTCTAATTTTTGCCGCTAACATGGCTGTCAGTGTTTTGCTCAGAAAATAGAGAGTTTTTCAAACACATTTATTTACATATTTTCAAAGGAAAAATAACACTTCTAATTGCCTGTCATGCCACATTATTCACGATTTGATGACTTAAAACTAAAAAGTTTTAGGAAAACCTGTTTGAACATAACCTGTTTGAATGTTAAACAGAGGGATGAAAACACTTTTTTCTTCTAAGTATCAGAAATGGGCTTTCATTAAAAAAAGCATGTGAGCCAAGCACGTAGTTACATTGTACTAGTAATGTTAACGCTGCATATGTAACTTCTGGAGATTTGGAGACCTCCCAGGTGGAAATGTGTAATTGCTTTGTAACATCAGCTTCGGACCCTCCCTGAGCGAATGCATGTGATGATTGCAAGGGTGCTGAAAGAATATTTAAAGAGAAGTCAGTCAAAACGTGATGAGGGACGTGTCTCCCAAGGACGTAAGTGAATTATCTACTTTTGTTATCATGCCTTCATCAGTATAAAGTTAATTTTGCATTTGAGACCTAAACATCAAGCAGGATCTTCTTTTTGAGCTAATGTGTGTGACATAAAGACTATGACATGGTCAGAAAAACTCCTGTGAAATTCAACCCAACACCTTTGACTTAGGCTTTACATGGTGACGTCCAGTATATTTTAGCGTGTTTTCTTCTCCTAACTCAATAATGCTCCTTCTTTCAATTTTACCAAAAATCTTACATAGTGCAGCTTTAATTATGAAGTTGTGCCTGTCTTCATTTGAAGGTCTTAGTAGATAACCCACTTAATTGACCACCCTCACCGGCGCAAAGTGTGGGTAGACTGTTGGTAATTGGTGCCTCTCTTAGTAAATCCTAGTAAGTCCTTCAGTTTACTGCCTTTTGGCAACAATTGTGTTAGAGCATATTTTATCCACGCAGCAATGATGTATACATTGAATCAAGCAGATTCAATGCATCACATTTTTCTATGTAACAGTGCAGAGCCACTGAAATCAACCTATGGCAGAGATATGCAAAGGTCTATAATGTAAAAATAAAGTCCTTAACCAAAAGAATGGTGTCAGTGTGCAAAGATGTTTTTATGACACCAGGTTTTCAACACTCACACTGCCTTGCCCTTTCATGCACTTGCACATATGCACACTGCACTGGCAGCCCCCACCCCTGAAGGGTTCACATGGCACCCATCAGGGCCTATTTAAACACATAAACACATTAATAATGCATAGACTGTGCTGAACTAATATCTGCTACATATTCAGCTAAGTGTGAGGCCCCACAGACAGACAAGGGGAAAGAAAGCATAAATGAACAGCGTCAGTATTAGGACACAGGGGCCCGTAATGAGCAAAGGATACTAAAAATGACACTTTTTGTACAAAAACATGCACATACTATTTCTAAATCACACATAAATGGTCTAAAGCATAACAAATATAATTGGCGACAAGTGAATCAGAAGAAGTGTTCTTTCAGGTGTTTGGTTGGAGAAAGTTTTCTGACGGTACACTGTTAGCATTGTCTGGCTTAGTGAGCTGGGCCTCTTCCTTAATTGCCCTCTCATTAACACCAATTGGAGGTTTAATGATGCAGAATCCCAGTGTTAAGGAAGTGCTGAAATACAACATTATTATGAGGGCACATGCCTTTCCAACCCAGTGATCACCATCAGTGACCCGTTATGCAAAAGCTTCTCCTTTCTGACCACTGCTTTCTTCTTCGTCTGTGCCTAATTAGCCAACTGACTTATTATTAATACATCATGCTTGAATGGCTGCCGCCTCTTAAAACAGCAGTGTGCTATTTTCTTATGGAACTGAAAAAGAAATGTGAAACAGAAGAAATGTGGCCTTTCTCTGACAGCATAATACTATCTAGCACAAAGTGTTCAGGAGCATAAAAAAGGCTTGAGCTCTGGACATATCTTCATGTCCTCTGAACTTCTCATCTGTTACCGGGCACAATAACATGGAAGTCATCGGCCTCTCACAAGTATGTTTCAAGATGGGGCAGATGCATAGGAAGTCTTCAACATCAAAGAAAAGTTCTGCAATTGCTAGAGGCCGTTTTAATACAATGAAGAATCAAGACCATACAGCCAGTGCGTCCAAGTGCCTTCAAATACCAGGACCATATGTGTTCATTGAGACTGCAGTAAGAGAGAGGGAAGGGGAGAGAAATGTTGCTCGTGATGTGATAGGGTTGATTCCTATGCCAAGATGAGAGTATATATTTTTTTCATGATAAAGTAAAACAGCTGCACTCCAGACCAGTTGGCTCTGAAAGATGTAGTCAAGTCCTTTTTCTCCCACTATATTTTATAAGGCTCATTAAAATGAGCTGATGTTAGCACAATGGCACCCCAGTGGTGCCTCTGTGCAGTCTACTCCCACACCTACACTGACAACTTGTTATGATCATGCTGAGAGACTGGTCAACTACCAGGTCACCACAAGGAAATTTTAAACAAAAAAATATTTTAAACTAATGATAAATACTGTTTAATTCCACAAATTACAGCAAAGTCCACTTATTTCTTCTTTTGACATAATTTAATCACAAAAACAAAGTCATTCAGAGTGAGCTGATGTGAAATAGAGCATTGTGCATGAAACTTACTGACTTGGCTTTCTTAACAATGGTGGTGAAAGGAACCAGGGGTTGCGATGTCTACATTGTGCAAATACAGTATTTTATTTACTATTCAAAATGAGCAGTGAACCCACACGTATCTCCTAAGCTTTTATATGTAGCGTTGATAATGGTAAAATAAAAAAATAAGTTTTCTTAGAGATTATTTTTGGCCTTACAATGCCTTACTTGTTACGTCTCAACCATGAATGTACTAAAAAGGCCAAAGCTTTACACAAAAAAATGAATCTGCATATTTATAATAATTTCATTAAACACCTCAGATGTCTAGTTCCTATCACCACCACTGTGAACAATTCTGAATAGGTAAATTTCTCTGGAATAAACCATTTCACATTAAACCACTCTGAATGACTTTGTTTAAATTTTAACCATCTAATTATGCAGAAATTCTGCAAAATCTGTTTAATTTCCACTTAAGATATATTATAACAAAAGACTATAGTAAGACTGACTTTACTTTCGACAAATGGAATACGAGCCCAACTAAAGCCATTAACCCCTTAAATGGCCAGGGCCTGCCGGTTGGCCCAACGTTTTATCAAACACTTCTATAACCTAAGAAAAGCTAAACTAGTTTGCATTGAAGTCCCTGTAGTTACTGAATAATAACAGCCTCAATAATAAGCCTTACTATGTAATAAGCCTAGGATTTTAAGGGGTTAACTGTTCCACAGCACTGTACTAAAAACTCTTCCCTTAAACTAATACTATCTATCTGCCACATCTATAGCATAAGGTCAGCTACTGCAGTAATTTCAAAATTCCCCATAATTCCCCAGTACTTACAAAGGGAAAAAAGGTAACGTTTGAAACACACTCAGCACCTGCCCACTGGCTTCTATTATAAATGTATGTTAAGTCAACAGGTTTTCTGTGCTTTTCTGTTGCCTGTGGTCATTGACTATATGCTACAGATACAGCAGACAGAGATGATGTTGAAATACACTGAAGTACCTCTTTAAACTCCAAGACTTCTCTTCCTCCTAAATCTCATAACTACATTCTTTGCGTATTAGATTTCATAACGTGTTACTAAATATTTTCAGTATTAACTATATAATAAGCCTGAGGCATAATGATAAAAATATAAGCCTACAGTATAAAGTTAATCACACTAGTGTTTAAAAGTTTGAAATCACTATTTAAATGTTTGGGATCACCGCTTTCAATAAAATAAAAAATGTTGTCGATAAATGTATGAAATGATTGTATTTTGATGCTACTACTCTACAACTTGACAAATGAAGAAATCTGAAATGTGTCCAGAATGATAAACAGAGCTACAGATGATTCTATAATGGCTGGTAAAGGTGTATAACAGTGAAAATTAAGTTATAGTAAAATTCATACCCAGAATGCCTCCTATTTGAAATGTGGTGATTAAATCTCAGGCAGATATCTTGTCAAGAAATAAATAAGTAAATGTTATTTATCTACAGGTAATATAAATCTACATGATATTACCTATCATTAATAATGTTTTTGTGTTTAAAAAACCTAAATATAAACATCTATAAAACATCTTGTAATATTTTCTGGCATCTAGCTTATGGTATTTCAGTCTGCACTGTAGAATTTAAAATGAATAAGATGAATAATAATTATTTATAAGACAAGTGATTCAGAAGTTATACAGTCCTTAAAATGTGGCCAACAGTTATTGTTCAGACTTTTTCTTATCCTATATCCAAGGTTTAATACCTAAAAATCTAAACCAACAGAAGAATGATGATGATGTGAGACTGAAAGGTCATGCAAATTCAATGACCACAAACAGGTAATGAAGCAGAACCACAGTGTAAGAGGAAGGTGTGTGTGTGTAAAGACTGAATGCAGAGATGTGGTTAGAGCGAGCAGCAGTGTGTAATATTGAGGGCCACTCACTCCTTGGCTCTCTTGGTCCGTCCACGGTCACCTTAATGGCTCTGTGGTAAGTGGCCACTTGCGGTGGATTTGTGAACACTGTAATCGTCAGGGTGAAGCTCTTCCCTGTGCAAACACAAAAACATTTACAAGCTTAGGTGCTGACAGCAGAAACACCCATGCATTTTACATATCTGAATGAAGTTTTTCCAATTTAACCAGGGATATAAAGGGGGCTTTCTGCTCAATTAAAACACTATTTCTTCATTTGGGAAAATCCCTAATCTAGATTTTATCTCTTTGATGAGGGTGGCTGGGGAGGAGCAGCCTAACTAAGGATTAAACAGCATTACAGAGTGGCATTCACATCAACAAGCCTGGCTCATCAGTCAACTTCCCTAAACAAGCATCCCAGACAAATTGTACTCTCATGGGGTTTCAGAAGGGAACGCAGGGGATTAACATGGCGGCCTAACGGTTCTTCCTCAGAAATGGCATTGGTTGGTTGAAGAGACAGGAAGAAGTGGGCGGAATGCTATGGCAACACTCACCCACATCTGGCACCACACATGCAATCTCAACACACGGTTCCAGTGCTGCATTATCAGACTCCCAGAATCTCTTTTGTAATGATGAAAAACAACCTGAAATGCTCCTGCTAGAGTTGTGAAACATGAATAGACTTAAGTAATATCCTTATGTGCAAATTTATAAATAGTGTGACTGATGCAATACCAACTTCAAGAGCTAAAAATTTCAGTGATCATAAAATACTGATACCGATATGATTTAATGTGTCAAAATATGAGTTAATGTATCTTGCTTGCTCAATTATGAATTCGAAAATCAATTTGGTTTCCAGTATTGTAAATCATTCCATTAACTTTATTGAAGAGAAAAATACGTAATGCAAAAACTGGAGGACCTTCAAAACAGGACTAAATTACATTTTATGGTAATTGTGAAAAGGGTTTACATGCTTTACTGACTGATGTGATTGTCAACTGTAAACTGTCAAATATGAGTATCAAGTTTCTGTTAATTTGCTTATAATTCTTAGTTTTCTTTGGTTAGTGTTTTGTGTTATGACTCCTTCCGTGTGTTTTGCTATTTTTACATTATTCCATTACCTTCATATTACATCTTAAGGGTTATTATTCAGTAACAATATGCCTGACATTATTCAGTAATGCTGCCTTCAAGTCCCCCTCGGAAGTTCCTCCTTACAACTTCCAAAGTCGTAGGTACGACCTGATTTGTGTTCAAGTGGTTTTGTTTGGAAATAAGTATGTAATAATGTTTTTGTCTTACTTTTATTTTTCTGTTATTAAAGAGAGTCTGTGTATATACATTATATCTGTATTTCCATGTGTGGATGGTCTCAGCCTGCGGTGTTAATGTTGTGGCTGATGAATAACTGAAATATGGCCAGTTTATCAGCGGCTATCACTGTTTTTTTGTTGACACGCCCCCAACTCGGAAACTCTGGGCTCATTGAAAAATCCGAGTTTCCCACTACTAAATACGAAATTGTGGTGCCGTTCATGTGCGTCCATCTCGTAAATACGATATTTCCGACACGACTTGAAGGGAGCATAACAACATGGCTGACTTGTTCTTAAATTTTATGAGGAATGAAAGCCTTAGGCCAGGTCCTGGGCATTAAAGGGGTTAAATCTTCAAGTAAACAATTATGCTAAAAATTGGATGTGTTTATTTGTTCCAAAGTAAAATGCCTAATTTAAATGCTTTATCAGCAAAAGTTTAGCACATATCCACAATTCTGCTTTGATCAATTATCAACCAACTAATATATCAATCTGTCAATAATTTGCTTTTTTTTCTTTCCTGAGGAACCTCTCAGCTGGGAAAATAAGGCGGAGATCTGGCCTTGCTTCTAGGCCACGTAAGGAATGCACACAAACCTGCAACTTGATGAACACACAGATTCTGGCACTGCTGTGATGTGGTTTTAAAGTGGCATTGGCTCGTAACTGATATGGTAAGTAAACTCACTGGCTGTAATTATTCTAAGAATGTCGCGTGTCCCCATATGACCGCACGAGCTCATTACACGTCCTCTCCTGAGAAACATTACTCTTAGGTGCAGGATGTGTGCAGGCTAGGAACAGGTGTGGGTAGTCACTAAGTACAAAAATAAATAGAAATCATTGGCTAACATTAAAAACTACCAAAGTACAGTGCACCCTTATTGTGTAAACCCCTCTTATCTTGTGTCAACACAGTATCCTTCACATAATCTAATCTACTTACAGATCCACTTGTGTAAACATCAGTAAATAGGCATTAAGTGGATCAGACCTGATAATTACACACAGGAGACAACCTGGCTTTACCCTACTAAACTATGATGACAGCTCAATGATAGTTGTTTTTTTTTTTTTTCCATCAACTGATTTCTGTCCTGCTGCCAAAGGACTGCAGCCAAGATTCTGACAGTCTTTCATGACCGTGAAAATAAACGTTCTAAAAAGTTCTAACTACACTTTTAAAAAGTTGCCAAGTCATGATATAGATAGGTCTATAGCCAGAAGGTGCACTAACCTCTCCCACTACGACCCACGAAGCGCAGGTCATTGAAGCGTGCCACCTGGTTCTTCATCACCCCTGAGGCGTTCCGCAGCTCGGCCGAGTAATTCTCATCGTTTCCAGCCATCACTGTGACCACTGTCCCATCAGGAACCTCTCCCAGGGCCACTACCTGCAGGGAGACAGCACTGACTACAGTGATTAACACTTCCAAAGCAAAGTATGTCATGTTAGGAGCCCTGGTACCTGCCTGCTCCTGAGAATTTAATGTGGTCATATTTATATATAAAAATAAATAAATAAATAAATAATAAATAAAAAGAAATAAAAAGGATTGATCCTAAATATTTCTATAAATAAATATGTCTGCACAAAATTATAAAAATATAAGCCTAAATAAGAATGAACAATGTTCCTCCTCACTTTCGGACGTAAGCTGACGTCATGCATGTGGTGTATGGTAAAAAAAGTCATCACGTCACGCAGATTTCACGTTACATTCTACATTATAAACATTATTTATAACGCAAATTACATATTATTAAAATGTATAATTATTTGTGTACCATTTGTTACACTAGAAGAAGTACTGTAACTTGCCATCTATTATTTATATTTTTAGGTCTCAATTTAATAGCAAAACAATTTCACAAACAGGGTTACATGTCATAAACCACGAGGAGAAACACATGTGGAACCCAGACTGCCCTCAGCTCACTGCCTCTCCGTCTGCGTCTAAAGAGTTTAAGATAAGATCATTTAATTCGCAAACAAAAATGCCGCTGTTTTGTGGTAAATAAAACCTCAAATAAAATTAATTAAAAAAAAAAAAAAGACTCTGACCACATACGAAGGGCAATCCGACAAAACCGCAAAAAGAAAAAAAAAAACAGCTGAAAGGAACGCGCTCTTTCACAAATGCTTTACAGTGGAAAAAACGCAGCCAGACAGACATTTAACTACACACAGATACGCTGAGCAATAAACGGCTATTAAGCCTAATTAACTAAAGGTCCAGGATCATGAAGCATCCTGTAGATGAATTATCCCACAAAACGCTCAAACAGTGAACGCGTCCGAAATTTGAGGTCAGCAAACAAACAATCTCTAACCTTTATAAGAAACACAGCGAGAGGTCTGATAAAGAAAAGCACTTTAAACAAGCTTGTACTTTTTTTGGAGTGGAAACCAACAGCGTAAATACAGTTATAACACAGAATGCTTCATGTATCACATTAGCCCATAATCCGTTAACCATACTTATCACATAACTATATTACTTTCCTCCCTGAAAAAAAAGAAGAAAAAACACGGCGCTTACCTTGAAGGCGACGGGCAGAGTTTTGTTACACCTCCAGTGAGAGGGCAGCACGGAGCAGAGGAAGTTCGGGCTGTCAGTGCGGACCAGCTCGGCCGGGTGGTCGGCGATGATCTCAGCCATGGAGCGGTTGTCAGCGGGCCGTAGCCTCGGCCCCGCCGCCTCTGGCTGCCCTGCGTTCGGGTTTCCCTCGTTCATCTTCACCGGCACCGGCTGCAGACTGCTGGACGGGGGGCTGAACCTCCGGCTGGCGCTCGGATCTACGGGAATGCGCATCACAGCAGTCCGAATGAGCGGAGAGCAGAGGAGGTAAGTTAAGGCGAGCCCGAGAGTGAGCCAAAGACGAGGCTATAACTTACTCTCCTCTAAAGTTAGGCTACCGACTGAACTCCGTCTGTCTGAATAAGCAGCGATTTAGCAGCCGTGCCAGTCAGCCTCAAATGAGCTTCGGAAGTGCTGCGGGTGTCGAAACACACACACGCACACACACACGTTCGCTCTCTCTCCCTCTCTCTCTC
>JAILXH010124547.1:5447-17557 GCA_023558415.1 Piaractus mesopotamicus
TGCATGCTCCACCCTCTTCAGACACAGTCCACCCAAAGTCCACCCTCTTCAGACACAGTTTACACCAAGCAATACAACTATACCGATAATAACAACATCAGCAACAATAAAAGTCTCTTTCTAAACTGGGAGCGTGGTGCCCCCCGAGAGTCACTTTACATGACGTGGTGGTGGTGTGTTAGTCTGTGTTGCACTGGGACGAGTAGATCAGACACAGCACAGCAGCTGGAGTTTGAGCGCACTGATGTGATATGTAAAGAAACACAGAAGAGCAGCTGTTCCTCAGGTGACTGAGAATGTCAATGTAGGATGTGATACGACTGTTTCTGCAAAAACAGTGTTCACAACTACAAAGAGAGGGATATTATAGTAGGGCTGCAATGCATAAGCCCCTCATTACACAGATGAATGCACATTTGAAAGTATAGTGATGCAAAAACCATCAGCACTGGTCTACAGACCTGTGGAAAAAAAGTAATATGGTCAGATGAGCCATCATTCACAAGTAGAGAGAATAGTACAGGTCTGAATGCTTGCTGCCTACAGTTAATGCCGTGGGAAGCCATTTTGTTGGCATGGGTTGGGTCCACTTGTCCCCTTAGAGGAAAAGGGGCACTGCAAATCTGACTGTTCGCCTCTATCCTATGATGAAACATTTCTATCCTCTCCTCCAGAATGACAACGCCCACATCCACAGGCAAGAGGGGTCACCGAATGGTTTGATGAGTATAAAAAGTCCAAAAAAATTTTGGAAGAATAGTGTAGTTCCATCCCTCTAGAAGAGTTCCAGAGACTTTTAGGATCCATGTCAAGGCATATTGAAGCTCTGACAGCTCGTGGTAGCCCAACACCTTCCCAGGACTCTATATGTCAGTTTTTCCTTTAATTTGTTAAATGTTTGTATATACAATATACTTTAAAGACATAAGAGGACAAATCTAACAATTGGTAAAGTAGCTAAAAACGGCATAATGAGCTGACATTCAACGCATTACTATGCAATGTATGCAGTTTGTTGTTGTTTACAGTCTAAATGTGTCTTTTTATGATGCATGTCATTCTTCAGTTTTAGAAGTGCTGACAATACCCATGAAATACACAGAAAAGTGTATCATAACGTAATTATCACGATAATGATAACATATCATCATATTGCCCAGCCCTACCTGAGGAAACAGAATTATGAGGTAGATTTAACCTGCAGTACTAACCAAGGATGACTCCTCTACAGCCTGAAACCACAACCTGAAATTCCCAATGGTGCGAGAAAAGAACTTCCAGGTTCAGTTCTCAACTGCAAACTTATGAAGGTCATGCACCCTGCCCTAAATGGCTCAAATCAGAGCCCACCAGGCAAAACAAGAATGGACAACAGCCCCGCTACAATTGGACATGAGTCATTGGCTCAAACCAGGAAAATGTAGGTCTTATCAAGCGATAATGGCAATAAATTCCACCCTTAGAGTCAATGCAGCTCATTTAAACTCACTGAGCCATAAAAAGACTGGAATTCTTAGAAGTTTCATTCAGCAGTCAGGAGCCTTGACCCACAATTCAGGTTAAGAAGGAAACACTAGCACACACGCACACATACGTACACAACCCAGTGGCAACCAAATAGGCTACTCCGCCATCACAAGGGCCTGTTTCCCAGGGAACAGCCCCCAGAGGACAAGAGCTTCTTCTACTAGCACTACAGCTTTAATGTGTGCATGCATGTGTACCCAGACACTCCTCGTGGACCAGCAAGTATGTGGCAATCTGTCCAGATCTCATCTACTATTCAACACCTGAATTCCAAAAGCATGCTTTGCATAGCTACTATCTACCTTTTGGATTTCTAGAAGTACACTACCTGAAAACTATGAGGTAAGAGGGGCTATTTTGGGCTTAAAAGACTGTATGATGTCCCCTCTCTTGGCTCATCAGCTACAACTTCCCTCAGGGTAAAAGTAAAAGTTATCTCTTTGGCGACAAATACTGTGCTGCTCCATTTGTGGCTGTAATCTCTCTGTTAAAACGTTACAGCTGTTAAACTGTAACTTGCCCTCCATATTTCATGACTAAAAGATTTTACTACTAATTAAATTCTGTGTGCAATCATTAAAGTATGCAAAGCAGCTATAAGGCTAAAGAGAAGCCTTTTTACAGAGTATCAGTGCACACATACAAAGTAGGGCCCAACATAGTTTGCATATTTGCATATGGGCTACTCTGGATACTTAGTAATATGACCAGCATCAGAAATGAACAAGTGCTCAAGGCCAAACTTCTTCTGAAAGCTTAAAAAAATCTTTTTCAATTTAAAATGTAATGGCAAGAAATGACTATATATGAATCAATACCTGTATCAATATCTGTTGCAGTCTCAGTAGATAATATGCCTTCTTAATAAGAAATGGTTGATATGTAAAGTCAGTCAGAGTGGTTTGATGTGAAACGGTTCATTGTAGAGAAACTTACCAACTCAAATTTCTTTACAATGGTGGTGAAAGGAACCAGGGAATCCCAATGTCTAAACACTAATATTGGCATTTAATATACTATCCAAAATGACCAGGGAACCAGTGTGTGAATATGAATGTATTTCAGGCCAAAACTGTATGTAAAACCTTTTTTTTTTAAAATGACTGTAATAACATTGTGACGTAGGTTTCGGAGGCATTATATGTTTCAGATGTCTGGTTCCTATCACCACCACTGTGAACCATTCTGAGTCAGGAAGCTTCTATAGAGCATTTAGAACATATGTCACCCCAAAAGAATGTTTATTTCTGAAGACATTTTGAAATATTGACTGATTGACAGGAATTCACCTTTACGGCTTGCATGAAACGCCTTACATCCTTTAGTTTTATACTTCTTGGGCTTTCATCATGCCCACATTTGACATTAAAAGCTTCAGTGTATTTATCACCCAATACTTCTGTTTAATACAAGCTTTCAATCTCTATTCCCATTATTAGATAAATGCTAGAGAATAAGGATACTCTCATAATGTGGAGTACAACGTTGTATCACAACGAAGTCCCAGAAAGAAAGAAAAACCTGGAGGCTCTGAAAATATCTGCATGTCTACAGTCTACATTTCATCCCCAGACTCTGGAGGAAGGCTGCAGTTTTGTGGAGGATGGTGGTAGAGGATTCTGGGGGGTGTAAGGTTTCCCACAGTGAAGAACGTTTTGCACAAGGTCAATGTAAGTGTGTGTGTGTGTGTGTGTTTGCTCTGATGCATTTAAAAGCTGCTCTGAGGGAAGCTTTCTGCAATGGCAACTGAGTAGATGTTGACACACATGTATAAGTACCAGCAAAGCTTACATAACTAAGGCAGATTAGTCTAGCATACTGCCATGGACCTGCATAATCTGACATACTGGCATGTCAGTGTTGTAACTGAAACCTGTTAAAACATCTGTTGCCCCACATTTCAATGCACTAAACCAACTACAGATCTCTGTACTAGCATGTAGGGGAAGAGATGATGATTTTGAGGTTATGTGACAGCAGCACTGAGTTGACACAGTGCTCATGGCATTTGTGGGTAAGTGGTGATGTTTGCAATGATCTTATTTTCAGTAAAACTGAGACTGCACTAGCACATGTAGTAAACATCTGACACATTCCTTAGGCAACAGTAATGAAATAATAACTAATAATAACCAAGACAAGTAATGATACAATATAGGTCCAAACTTGAATTAAAATGAATTACTTAGGCCACAATCATGAAATTTTTGCAGACAATAAACTGTCATACAAACAAATGCAATTATTGATTTAACTGTCTTTTTTATTAATTTAATGCCACTATTATACTAGAAGTCTAAAAAGGGCAAGAGCTATCTTGCTTGCTAGTTAGCTTAACCTACTAGTACTACGTTATAATGATATGAAATGCTATACTGCACATGATTTTACCGTCACCTGGAAGAGTAAAGAACTTGCTCTAGTTAACCGCAAATGTTACTAAAGTAGGCGAGAAGAACAAACAGACGCAGCTCAAATAAACTTCCCTCTAAGCCTGTTATTGCACCTGCTAGACGTTACTGTTATTTTTAGTATCATGCCATGCTTCATAGAATGTGTTTTGCTTTCTTTTATTATTTTTACGTATTTGCCTCAAATAAAATGACGGAAGAAATTCTGTTTGTTGTGACAAACACATATTAGTGAAATCTAACAAACGTGGGGAAAAAAAACAAGATCAAATAATTGCTGTCAGGCAACTATGCACTAACTGAAAGAAGGAATGTAATATGCTTTTTTAATCAGCTACATTTTCTTTTTTTCCTGATTCATTTCATTGTTACAGTGGTAACAATGACTCAATGTTATGTGTCTGAAAGGATGGGCAGCTGTCAAGAAGCTGCTACTACGCTGTTAGAAATAAAGGTTCTGTGCAGGTACATTTTTCATTCATCAAGGTACAAACAATGTAAATGTTCCCTCAAAGATACAACAGTGGTTTTAAGGTCCAATTGTGTACCGTAAATAAGCTTCTCCAGGTGAAAAAGTACATATTTGTACCTTTTCATAATCTAATGTTTTAAAACAGAACAATAAAATAAAAGCCTGGAGACGAGACGGGGTGTGTGGAGTCAATACAACTTAGAACATATAATTTCAATTTATTTAAGGTACGGAGATGTACCCTTGAGGGGACCACCCCAGTAACAGTCCCAGACCTTTATTTCTGAGAGTGTAAGAAAAGAAAAGAAAAAAAAGAAGAAGAAAGTTTGGAACTCAAAAATAAAAGCTGCTGGTGCTCTCAGAACAACGGACTGACCAACCCAGAGTCCAGATCTTAAGATCATTTAATGCACTATTTGGGATTAACTGATTTGTGAGAAGCAGACAAAGCCACCAACTTTCACGACTTTTAAGTGCAGATTTCTTTGCAAAAATGAAAGCAAGCCCCCCCGAAAAGAATGTAAGTGGTTATAAAGGCAAAGGGTGGACATTTAAAGGGAAAAAACTACGAGATTTTTTTTTTTTCACTTTTATTTTCACTGACATAACAACACATTTGAGTATTGTTTTAAACATCATAGATTTCATACCACGATGGAATTTTAAAGAGCCTAGAATCTCAGAAGGCCTTTGAGAAGAACCTGGTGAGAGATCATCCTCATTGTTTCACAAAAGAAATAGTTCCCTGCAACGACTACCTTGAAATGTTTTTTTATCTTTTATTTTTATCCTTCTTTGGAAGGGAGTTTTGTTTTGTTTTGTTTTTTTATTCATAAGAATGAAGAAAGACATGTATGAACAAATAAAAAGAAAGCAAAAATGAATGAGCTCTTTCAGCAGATGAGTGGGTTAGGCGCATCTATAAGGATGCAAACACCATGGTTGGCAGTTTGTATCATCCATGCATGTCCTATTTGCATGCTTGATGCAGCAAAGTCAGACTAATTTGCTTTATCACAAAACAACATAATCACCTACTTCAACACCTGCCTTGGATGGCTTGTTTTTTTTAATACTTTTGTGTAAAAAATTTGACGCTGTGTGCCCAGCCAGGTCTGAAATAACACGTCTACAGTACAACTGTTTGTTCCAACAAGCCTGACGAACAAATACACGTGGAATGAAATCCAAATGTCTCCTGTTTTCACCAACAGTATGTTAAATGTTAACTTACTGTCAACTATGATATGAAAAGTAGATCATTTGCTTAAAGGGCCCTTATCATGGAAAACTCAATTTTCCTAACTTTTTTTTAATAAATAAAAGAGTTCAAACATTTGTTAAAGTGTCAAAACGTAGAGAAACTAAACTGCAAAAACACCCACAGAATGAGATAATTCACAGCTGCCAATCGGAACAGAGGTTATTTACATATATTGGTCAACATATATCAAGACCCAGTGGAAAAAAAACACCCTATTTTATTCTAGGGGATAGAAAGAGGTTAGAAAGTGGTCATGCAAAAATGAATTACAGCTACTTTGGTACATAAAAATCACATGAATGTCACAAGTGGACCTCAAGGAAAAAATAGAAATAGAAAAAAATTTAACTGCATAAGCTACTGGTGCAGAAAGGTGCTTCAACATAGTTACAAAGAGTTGAGATATTTCCAATAAATTATCTTTTGCAGTGCTTGCAGTACTATGAGGGAAGTAAACACAGCATGGTATTAAAAGACCTGCCAGCAGCTTTCAGACACATTAGACGAGGCGAGTGCTAATCTTTGTCCTCACAGATTTATGACACTGATGTGTGACTGAACACACTCATAGCAAATGGGCTATAAAGAAGCCAGGAGAAGATAAACTAACACAAAAGTGATGACTGTTAGGGCTCCACAATGTGAACAGAATATTTCCATGGTAGAATTATATTAGTGCTGTTATAACACTACATACATACAGTATATACAGGTCCATAAGTATTTGGACAATGACCTTCAGCTTTAATTCAAGTTTAGGAATTAGTCATTTTTTTACATAGTCCCCACATTTTCACTGCCTCACTGGTCAGTTGACTGATAAGCAGTTTCATGGCCTGGTGTGGCCTGTTCCCTTACTATTTCACGACAAATTGAGGAGACAAAATGTCTGGAGTTGATTCCAAATGTTGAATATGTATTTGGTAGCTGTTCATGGGAACAAAAAGGTGTCGATGTAAGTGAAGGGAGTCATCATGAGGCTGAAAAAACAAAACAACACTAACAGAAAGACAGCAGAAACTTAAAAAGAAGAAATGCGCTGGTGAGCTCAGCAACACCAAAAGGCCTGGAAGACCACAGAAGACAACTACAGTAGATGATCGCAGAGGAGCTTGGCGTATGATGTTTGGTGCATGTCAAAGTCTACAATCAGTGGACACCTTCATGAATGTAAATACAGAGGATTTACCTCAAGATGCAAACCCAAGAACAGAAAGGCCAGATTAGACTTCGCTAGAAAACATCCAAAAAAGCCTGCCCAGTTCTGGAACAAGAACAATGGGCCTCATTCACCAATATCCTCCTAAGTTTTTCCTTAAATGTGTTCTTGAGAAAGGCCCAAAGAAAAAGTCTACGTCAGATTCATGACGTGTTCTTATACCACAGAATTGTTCACACCTTTGTGCTCTTGAGCGAGTGTTACCCAAGAACAAATCCCAAATAATAAAACATTAGCGAATGTCAGACGCTTTGTGAAAACTGTTTAAGTGGGTTTTAAAAAGAAATTTGTTCTTAAGAAAGGTTGGTGAATGAGGCCCATTGTTTGGACTTAGAGAAGGAAAGGAAGGGCTCATGATCTGAAGTATATCATCTGTCAAACATGGTGGAGGCAGTGTTGTGACTGCCAATGGAACTGGGACACTGGTGTTTATCGGTGATGTGACTGCTGATAGGAAACGAAGACCAAACTGAAAGCAGAAAGACCCACAAACAAGCAGCAACAGAAGGCAGCTGCAGTAAAGGCCTGGCAAAGCCCCTCAAGGGAGGAAACTCATAATTTGGTGATGACCATGGCTTCCAGACTTCAGGCAGTCATTGACTGCAAAGGATGTACATGTAAGTATTAAAAATAATCCTTGTATTTATAATTGTTAAGTTTTTTCCAATAACTTTTGAATCTGTGAAAATGAAGGGACCGTGTAAAAATGGCTGTAATTCCTAAATGGTTAATCCAATATTTCTGTTAAATATTGTAATAAATAAATACGCTCCAATATTTCATATATATTTCATATCTGCTGATGCCAATGCAATACAGATAACGATAAATAACGGTTAATAAAATGTAGAAACTGAGACTAGATCCACCGGGATTCACATTACAGAGAAATATAACATGCATTTCTATGCAATAAAATAAATGACATTTTTTGGTATAGTAGCTCATATGTACAATAAACATGCCCTTAAATATCATCTGAAGTACTGAACAAATCTAAACATATAGCACTATGCATCCCTGTAAATGTGCGATTAGAGGGCTCTTGTGTATACTGCAACCTTTAATCATACCAATATTGTAAAGGCCAGTGTCACAATAATGATTAACAAATAAATTGTACAGGCCTAATATTTATATACTGTTACATACAAAATTGTGGGTGGCCCAGTCAAATTACATTTTGTTGAGTTTCTAAGTGAAAATAAGAGAATACATCCTCTAAAGTGAACACACTTTTGTACATTTTAATGCACAATTACTAGTTATTAGCCAAATTTAACATATTGGGTGAAAAACAAAACATAAAATGTGGCCTGTGCAAAATATTTTATATTCTGTGTTTAATTTTTTTTCCCCCAATATGTTAAACTCTTAACACTATGCACAGAAACTCTTAAATTGTTCACATATTTAATTCTATATTTGATTTTATTCCCAGAGGAAGTGTTTTTTTGCTTGTTCCCTCCATGGCCTCCAGAAGAAGTGCACTTACAAAGCGCACCTACATGACACTGCAAAAGTGATGCAAAGATGTGTATGATCTAGGCACATACAGTAATGGCTAAAGGCTCACGGCCAAACTACCTTCTGCATTGTGCAGCACTGTAAACTGAGCGGCCCTGGGGCTCTACAGTATTGCACGGTACAGCTGTGTGTGAGAAAAGGAGGGCAGCTGCTCTGCTGCCATGCACGGCCTAATGGCCTGATGGATTTTCAGAGTAGCCAGAGTAGCTGTTCTCATTTGAGAAGGAGGGAGATTAGGGCCAGCGATGACGGGCAGGGATTAAAGGCTCCAGGGACAGGAGTCTGGTTTGTGTGTGCATGCAAGGAATAACAGGTCAGAGGACAGAGAGACTGTTATTGATGTACAATGGTCAAGGGTCAGTCCCTGCTTGGCAATTCACCGCTTTACTGACATTGATACTCAAACACACTTCCATATTCAAACACAACCAAGCTACCCCACATACTCAACTGACCAATCCGTGCTCAGCTTTCTTTCATAGTTACAGCTGCTAGGTTCTAACGCAGGCATGTCAAACTGGGACCTTCCCGGCCAAAGTGCTGCTGAGATTAGCATTTACCCTCATCTAACACTCTAAAGTCACTTTATGAAGGTCTCGCTAATTAGCTGATGAGCTGAATCAAGAGTGGTTAATGAGGCAGTGTTGCGAAGTCTGAAGTATTTTGGCCTGCGAGGACTGGAGCCTGACACATGTTCTCTAATGGATCTGTCGACAGCATTTCCCACAACATACTGACCATATATAACGACATTACAGCAAAAACAAAAGCACAAATTCTATCAACAGTCAAGCTACTCAGTAACAGTACAGAAAGACATCAAAGTACCATCAAATCTGCTCAGAATCCTGGTGACCATATGAACAGCATTTCTCCAGAATAGCCTGCCTTCTGTTTGGGTCTTCAGGCTTCTTGATGACTTGTTTATGAGATCTCTGATTGTATCCATCCATCTTGTTGCTGAGAGTCCTCATCCTCTTTTACCTTCAGCCGTTCCAAGAATAACTGTCTTTTCCAGTGAATTGGTTCTCATCACATGTTTAAAATATGATAAATAAGAGAGCGTCAGTCTGATGATCTGGGCTTCGAGTGAGAGGTGAGGGTTGAATTGACCGAAGACCCATTTGTTTGTGCTCTGCACCATCCAAGGTACTCTTAGAAGCCTTCACTAGCACCGAACTTCAAAGGCAAAGGCAGGAATATTTCCTGTTCTGCTTTTTAATTGTCCAGCTTTCACATTCATAAAGAACCACAGTAAAGGCCATAGCCTGGAAAATTCTGATCTTTCCACACATCATTACATCTGAATCCTTGCTCTGCCGAGTGCCAATCTGTTTCCTTTGTTGACGGCCAGATCCTTTGGTGTTAATAACTGATCCAAGGTAAAAGCTGTCCACCACATCACCATCAATGGTAACGTTAGTGGTCCTTCCTGTTGTTATAACCTGTTTTCTTCATGTTAAACTTATAACTTCTTTTCACTCGGTTCTTTAACTTTCCCTAAGTTACAGTTTAGTGCAGCCAACATATTTAATTTCTTTGGACAAAATATCTTTACATTATATATTGAACGTGTTTGTTATTTATTCATGATTTAATGACTGTTAACCTGCAGCATGATTGGAAACATCAGGTTTTATTCAGCATTTTGGGCGATGATGAGCCGGTTCGGGCCAGGTTCGGGTCAAAACGATGTGTTTCGAGTCGGGAACAGCTCAGAGAGAACTTCTTGGGCTGTATTTAGATGTGGACGGACATTTCAGGCCCAATTTCAAAGCTCATGTCCCTGCTAAGTCAGATACTGATTTAGTTACAGAAGCTTACTGTAGCAACAAAAACAACAA
The DNA here is from genome assembly GCA_023558415.1 of Piaractus mesopotamicus. NCBI lineage: Eukaryota > Metazoa > Chordata > Actinopteri > Characiformes > Serrasalmidae > Piaractus > Piaractus mesopotamicus. The sequence goes on from JAILXH010124547.1 coordinate 15,712, forward strand.
AAAACTACTGCAAACAACAAAAAGTGCTACAATCAATCAATCTTAACAATGTGACCTTTCAGACATATAAAATAAATATCATGTGAAATTAATAATGTATTCTAAACTTTCAGTTTTCTGGCAAAAGCTGAACTATGCACTAAAATTTCTCATTATGTTGGATGGCATTACTGCCAGTGCTCTATAAAGCTTGTGCACCCAGCAACAGTTGCTACTAAAGAGCACATCTGTAGGTGGAACATTGATAGATCAATTACAGGACTGCTGTATAAAGTCTCCAGTGATGTGGCTGATGAGTGAGTTTTATACTGGGTCTATACACGTGTTAGAAGCATGAGTTCTAGCGGGGCCTCAGCCATCTGCTAAACAGTACAGGATGGAAAGTGGCTCTGCCATCATTACCACTGTGTGTGTCGGGAGAGTGAATGACTAAGTGTGATCACAGCCACAAGCCTTCTTCGTCTTCAATACCTTTCGAAGAGAACTTACGTGCACATGCACACATATTTATTCACATGCTATTTGAGATTCAGGTTGATACACTTGTTTAAACTGGGTTAAAATGTGCCTCCAGAGTCACATGGACAGCGAAGCATTCTCACTTTCACTTTCTGACACTTACATGCGTAACACACACCTCTCCAAACTGTTGTAGATCTAATCCTGCCTGCAATCCATGAATCAGATGATTGAAACTGGCATAACTGTGCAGGAGACAGGAGGAAAATCCCCTCAAGAACTGATTACTTTCATTTTCTTGTGCTATTATTGTGTAATTACATAGTAAGTTAAACAAACTACTTTTATATTCAATTTCCATACTATACCGACAGCTTTGAGTCTGCACAAACACAAATTCATTCATTCATCTCAGAGTTTTGATCTCTTAATGAGAACATGTGGGGACAACCATTAGAAATTACGGGCTAAACGTGGGTGGGAATCTAAATTTATAAGCAGGCAAACAAATTAAGTGTGAAATTTTTAAACCAATCCAAGGTCTCACGAAGGCGATGCTGAAAGTAGGGGGCGATGGTGCGCTTATCAACACTGTCCGACAGAAAAAACAAGACTGTCTTTAGCCCATGGATGGAATGTAAGTTAGCATGGCTGAAAAAGTCCCCCTTAAAATCCCGGTTAAGAACATACTGCATGCTGTAAAAACAAAATTTACCTCTTGCAAGGGAAAAATACTTCTGTTAGCTAACGTTAGCTAGCAAGTCTGTTTTGCTTGTTTTATTGATTGTACTCTGGACGCTAAAAGAGCACGGACTAGAAGAATTTGGGGAAGGGTCTGAGGGGGCTGTACACTTGCGGCAGATTTCACCACAATTCAGCACCAAAAGTTTATTAAGTTCTCGTTACGAGATCACATCTGGCCCCATGAGACTACTCACCTGTAATTATCGAGGCTTTCATAAGATGAATCAGTGAATCAGATTAGGAAAAATTATGAAAATGTGCAGTGCACGGTGCTCCCAGGACTGACTCCAAAATCCAGCCTGTTATCTATTGCCATTTTTACATAATAACCTTTTCTTTACATGGACTGTGCTCAAAACAGGCCCACAAAAGATATGAACAGCTGATTACTATTCATAGGCATGTAACAACTTATTGTTGCACAGTGTCTTCACACAACAGGTCTTCAGCTGTGCCAGGGCCAGTGTCAATCACTCAGACTACACTTGTGTAATGACTTGAACAGATTTATTAAAAAAATACATATCTCTGCAAAACCCTGTATCTCCAAAAAGGTAACTTTACAGGAGAAGGAAAAAATATACTTTACTTTTGATGTAAATCAATGGAACCAGACATTTTTTTCAAGTAATTTTGGGCCGTT
>JAILXH010124597.1:12003-27998 GCA_023558415.1 Piaractus mesopotamicus
TGATGGTTCTCTTTTACTTTAGGATATGAGGGGGAGAACTGTGAGGTGGACGTGGACGAGTGTGTAGTTCAGCCTTGTGAGAACGGCGGAGAATGTTTCCAGCGATCAGACCAGAGCCACTACGGCGTCCTGCCCCAGCTGGATGTGGACTTCAGCTACGAACACGCTGCAGGCTTCTTGTGCCACTGCCAGTCTGGCTTTACAGGTGAGCTTTACTAAAGCTTTACTACAGCTCCAAGATCTCATTTACCTGCCACAGCTTACTTTGTAAGTTGTTATAACCTGTTGAGACAGTTCTTTGAAGTGGCCACTGACAGTAATGCTCTCCATTGTATCCTATAGGAGAAAACTGCTCAGTGAACATAGACGAGTGTGAATCCATGCCGTGTGAAAATGGTGGAAGCTGTGAGGACCTGATCAATGCGTATCAGTGCGTTTGCCCACCAGGGTTTACAGGTGAGATCTGTCAGTGAAATGTGTGTGTGTTTATGCTTTCAACAGGGCTTCAACAATTCTCACTCCAGTGATTAGTTTTACACAAGATGACAATGAACCTTTGGGTTTCTGGAAGTCACGTTGCCATGGGCATTCTTTCATGCAGACAGTGTGACTGAATGGCTGAATAGTGGAGCTGAAAGACATGCTTCAGGACAGCTCTATCCATGATCCCAGCACGTCTGCTAGCGTAACCCTTATCTCCTGATTCACACTGAGCCCTCTAATCCTAATCTTACCTCTCATTCTTCCTGCCGTCTTGGTCGGGGGCTGTAGAATTAGCTGTGGTTTTCCCTCAGTCTGCACGCGAGCAAACGTGAAACAGCCAATTCTTTTACAATGACATCAGAAACATGCTTGAAGAAATAACTACAGCTAGTGCACTTGTAATTTGGATGGAATAACAGTCTTAAGGATGTAGATCATAAAGACAAACAGTAGCAGGACAAAGCAGAGGGAGAATAAAACAGCTGCAGGTGCCATATGCTGGCTTCTTCAGTGTTTGCCCTAGACTGTATGTGTATTTGAAGTTTAGCAGTGGAGGAGATTAGAAAGAAAGCTCCTTAGGCCTGATCAGCACTAAAACAAAACAAACGTGTATGCAGACTGGAGGAAATGCTAACTGTTAGCAAAACTGCCTAGGCCTCCTTTGCACAAAGAGGTTTCAGAGGGTTCTAGTTTTGTAGGCATATTTCTCAGTTGCTGTGTCGTTTGAGAAGACCTTCCAAACTGTTGTTATCTTATGGACTCTGGAGCAGTGGAAATGTGTTCTCTGGAGTGATGAATCACACTTCACTACCTAGCAGTCTGATGGATGAATCTGGGTTTGGTCCATGCTAGGAGAAGGCCAGAATGCATAATTCCAACAGTAAAGTTTAGTGGAGGAGAGATAATGGTCTGGGGCTGTATTTCAGGGTTTGGGCTTGGCCCCTGAGTTCCGGTGAAAGGTAATGTTAATCCTACAGCATATAAAGACGTCTTAGATATTTATATGCCTCCAACATTGTGGCAACAGTTTGGGGAAGGCTCTTTCCTGTTCCAGCATGACTGTGCCCCTGTGCACAAAGTGAGGTCCACACAGACATGGTTTGATGAGTTTGGTGTGGAGAAACTGCAGTGGCCTGCACAGAGACCTAAACTCAATCCCATCAAACACCTTGGGAATGCATTGGATAGTGTGTATTGTTGCATATGCAAACTATTGGCTAGCTTTATATTGTACAAAGGGTGCTCAGAGGTTTCCAGGTTTTTAGGCATGTATCTTAACTGACCATTTGCAAAATTCTAAGAAAATCTTGCCTCCCTCCCATAGTACATCCATCAAGCACCCAGAGGAGTATAACAAACATTTTCACCCAAATATATAAGGTTTTCAGCGCAAAGGTTTATAAACCAACGAAATATGAATGTAGGTTAATTTAAAGTGAACAGAATGGATTCTGTGAAATTGTTTAGTCAGACCTTTACACAATGTTTTTATCACACGTGTGAGCACTGTACAATCCTGCGTAATCTGACTGATTTATCAAGCTGTTAGCAGCTATGTTAAAAAAAGCTAACTAACATTTTTAAATGTTAATCAGACTAAAATCATTTTTAGCAAATACCATAAATCAGATAATGTTTAGTTTACCTTAGAGCCAAGTAAGACTTCCTGTTGATAGATGCAGCGATATGGTCTTCCGCAGAGTTTAATCCAAAACCTGTTCAGCTTTAGGAATAAAATAAAAGCAACAGCTCCCCCAGATGATCAGGATAGCATATGTTGTGCATGACCTCAGTAACACCTTTCCACTATTTCGTGATCTGAAAATTCAGACTAATTTACAGCCATCGCTGTGCTCACTGCAGATTTGTTTAGGGAAAGTTTTTCACTTGTTGGAGGAAAGGACGTTTAGAAATGATTGTGATTGGCTGAGAGGCGTGTCATTTATAATTTCGTGATTGCATTATAGTTTGATGAGACTAGCATTGTGTAGAGTGCAAGGAAATCCAAGTCATGCACTGTAACAGGATACAACCAAGCTTCTTCCCACACTGTCTTGCAGCACTAAAACAGGCTTAATCAATTACATGAGCAGAGTCAGTTCCTCTCTCTCACTCAACGCTTATGGCATTCTCACTCTGCCTCATCTCCTGGCTAAAATCACATTCTCGGTAATGAGTCTGCCACAGGCTGATATTGCTAGCCATCACTGCTGCTGGCCTGGGCAGACAGGCATTCCTGTTGTCAGCATTGACAGGAACCAGCTGGGATGGGAGGGAGGGAAGGAGGGAGGGAGGGCGAGTGAGGTAGAGAGAGAGAGAGAGGGAGGCATGGTGGATTATTAGCCCAGGCAGGGCAGCTCGGCGATGGGGGGAGTGGTAACGGACTCATCCCCTTGTGGGTGTGTGTATGTGTGTGTGGGGGTATGTTTGTGTAATTGTGTTAAGACATGTGAGAGAGAAAGAGAGGGAGAGAGGGAAGAGAGTGATAGAGAGTGAGAAGGAGAGAGAGAGAGAGAGAGAGAGAGAGAGAGCGAGAGAGGGAGAGTTGGTGGACAGCTGCCTCAGGACCTGTCACTTTTCTGTCAGTGTCCGCTGCAGCTTGCCGTGTTGAGGAACATCACTGTCGCTCGGACGTTTGGCAGGATGAGAGGACTAACAGTGGCACTGATTTGGTGTGGGCTGATTTCGCTGACAGGTAAAGCAGCTCTGTGCTTTCTGCGGCGCTCCTGGCACAGCCTGCCTGCATTAGCAAAGGGCGGAGGACTTAGCAGGGCACAGAGTGCTCCTTCTACTCATGTCTGGAAAAGATCCTGCAGAGGTTCAGGCTTTAAATACCGATACAGTATGTTCAACAGATGTATTGTTGAAGTTTGACAAGGAATATATTCCATATAAGTTAGTGTTCTTTTAATCAGTGCAAAGAGTTACATTTAGGTTGCTCTTCTTTGCACTGGTACAGGTTGCTATTAATACAGTACTATGTAATTAACTCTAAAGACTACTTTATTAATAGTTATAGAAGTTGATCACTTTCTGTTAAACTTGTAAAACTCAATATTTGTACAATTTGTAGTCTCTATACTGAACATTATGCTTAAAGTATACGACACATGCATGTTCTGCTTTTTATGTAAATTTACTGAACTGCTGAAAGATTCACAGATGTAGTTTCTAAGTAGAGCAAAGTGATCTCTTATGTAAAAAACAGTGTTACTAGATAAGGCAAGACTTCAAATAACAGCACTGATTGCTAATTTTGTCATGGGGATAACAGTGTGTTCCATACATTATGCAACTTTTCAGTTCCACTTATAGCTGTGGCTTAGAGACCAATCTTGTAGCTAAGCGCAGTGTTTAAGAGTTCTGTCAGAAAGGCACTGCTGCCATTTCTTGTGCTTCTCTCAGGATTTAAAAAAGAAAATCCTTAAAACCCTAAACAGGTCTCAGACTCTATCCCTTAAGAAACTCTTGAGTTCACTAATACTGAGTGTGGTAAATGATGTGACTGTAAATATTGTAAATATTTTTAAATATTGCGCAGAATCATTGCATTGTTAGATTAACAAAACTACATTAAAAAAACAAAAATCAGTCAGATTGAAGACCAAATGTTAAAGAACAATTTAAAGAATTAAAGTGTGCATACCAGATTAAAATTACAACTATATCTTTGCAGTACAAAATCTGCAAATAATGCATATTTAAATGTGTTCAGTAAAATATTAATGACTGGAAAGTAAAGTGAACTCTCATTTCTCTGGGTTACACGGCATGAAACTGTATTTACTGTATTCGCTGATGACCTTTGTCCTCTCGATTTCTATTCCAGGTGTACTATGTGAGATGAACATTGACGAATGCGAAAATGAGCCATGTCACAATGGTGCCACATGTGAGGACGGCATTAATGAGTACAGCTGTCACTGTCCGGCCCCTGTACCTGATCAGCTGCCTTGGGGTGGCCATGACTGTGACATTGCTCTGACTGGCTGTGTGGATCATCCCTGCCAAAATGGAGCCACCTGTTTGCCTTCACTTCATGGAGACCAACAAAAGTTCAGCTGCATGTGCCCTCCTGGTTTCTATGGTGAACACTGCAACATCCCCACCACGTTCTCTTTCTCCAGAGAAGGCTATGTGCTTGTGGAGGTTCCTCATAACAGGACACGCAGGGAAGTACGACCTCAGGTGCCTAGTGTTAAGTTGAGGTTCAGGACAACTTTACCAGATGTAGTTCTGTTCTTTAGGGGAAACGCAGAGCATTTCTTCTCACTAGAGATGAATGGCGGAAATCTTTTTGCAATGGCTGAATTTAAGGACTTGAAGTTGATGGTTCAGGTCCCTGGATATTTTAACAATGGCCTCTGGCAGAGCGTTTCTGTTTTTGTGGACGAGAAGCTGGTTCTAATTTTAGAGGATAAAGAGGACATGGTTGAGGATGGAGGTCACAATCAGCTCCTCTTTTTCCCCCCACATGGTCTGGAGAAAGTGTATATTGGTGGGGTTCCACAAGAATATCTGGACAAAACAAAGACTAGAAAGGGATTCGTTGGTTGCTTGGAGGACCTGCTAATTGATGCCCAGCCAATTTTGCCTCAGGACATCCCCCCAGAGCAGGCCATGGACATCCAGCTGGGCTGTGAAAAGACTGAATGGTGCCATCCAGATTCTTGCTCCCAGCAAGGCCACTGTGTAGACCTTTGGACAGAGTACAGGTGTGACTGTTACAGGCCCTTTTATGGAAACATCTGTGCCCATGGTAGGTCTTTAAACTACAGTTGATTAAAAATGATTTAATTGATACACATTGTTGAATTAACAGAGTTTTAACAGAATTTATAAAAACTCTTTCCTCCTCAGAGTACTCTTCATGGACATTCAACCATGAGCGTAACAGAAGCTTTGCTGCATTTCCAGTTACTAAGAGCCATGGCAGTAACATCACTATATCGTTTTTCTTGCGGTCGCTGAAATACGATGGCCTAGTTTTGCAACTAAAACGAGGGAATCGGGCATACTTCACTGTGTTCCTGAGGAGAGGCACAGTACATGTTGCTGTATATTCCTCCATTAGAGGGAGTTCGACGTTCATCACAGATGGGGAGAAGGTCATGGTTACTATTGCCATACAGGAAAGGTATTTGTACTTCAACAGCACAGAATTACTCTTTAGTCCTGGCAATTTTACTGGATTTGAAGTGGAGGCAGGAGATGTGGCATATCTTGGAGGACTTCCTGAAGTAGACGATACTACACCGTGGGGTGGCCACTTCAAAGGGTGCCTACAGGATGTGCGGTTGGATGGCACACAGCTCTACATGTACGTGAACAAAATCGTCCAAAAACCGGAACATTCCAGCTACTTACAAAGTATTTCACATAATTTACTGGAAAACTGCATCAGTGACCAAGCATGTAGGGTAAGTATTATGTTTTGTTCAGAAATAAATCTGATTGACTGAGTGATTGGCAGTTAACAAGAATGTCAGATAGCTATACCTCAAGTTCATTTTACTGTTACTATTTCTTTTATTTAAATTCCAGTCAAAATAGCCATCAAAGGTCAAAATCTTAATTTTTCAGCATTTAAAAGAAAATTTCACAGAAGCTTTCCCTTTATTCCAACTTCCATTCTTTTCAGGAGACTAGCTTTCAGTTTTTCAAAGCAATTTACAGGGATATTTTTCCACACCTAAAAAGGTGGTTGTATTTCATCCAATGGAAATAATCCCAATTACAAATTTAGACTCATTAGTCCATAAAGCCTTACTCCACACATCAGACGTCCTACTACAGCATTTAGGTGTGAAGCTTGATTTTCATCTTTCAGGTGAAAAGGTGAAAGTGAAAGCTTGAAATTCTGTTTATCTGATGGTGAGCAGTTTTGGTGGTTTACCAGGTCTTGGACGGTTATAAGAAGCCACATTGTCTGTACAACATTTAATAAATGTTTTTTTCAGTTTTGAAACCCCTGTTTTTTCACTTATTCTCATTTGACTTTTCCTTATGCAAGTGAATTATCTTGTATTTAATCTCCTCATCAAAATAGCTGTTTTGACTGGAACGTAAGTAAATGAAAGGTGGTCTCTGACTTTTGCACAGTACGTAGCTTAGTTGTGAATCTGCTTCAAGGTAATCTGCAGTTCTTACACATGTAGTATTAAACTTACCCCCTGCTAGGATTACCGAACCTGGAGGACATGTGTTCACCATGTAGTTTAGTGGTTACCATGTTCTAGTGCATCTAAATCTACTCTGCTAAATGTCAAGCTGAATCAGTATTGTTGGAGTAGGATAAACACTAAAGTGTCACATGATGTTTTGACCTTGAGAACTATGCCCTTTACCCTTGTGTTCTGCTCTGCTCACTCTGTAGATGAACCCTTGCATGAATGGAGGAGAATGCCTGGTCAAATGGAATGACTTTATGTGTTCCTGTCCCCTGAACTACACTGGCAAGACATGCGATACTCGGGTATGGTGTGTTAGCGACCCATGTGTCATGGGGAGCCAGTGTGTGGACCTGCCTGATGGATATGAATGTGAGTACATTGTTAATAGTTTAATGGCTTAGATACACTGAGCCAGTTTGTGTGTATATAAAAGGTTTAAAAGGTTATAAAAAGCACATGAATGTCTAAAAACAGTTGAAGACTGCTGCTTATTTGTAATGTATGCACATCTGTATTATGGCATCTTTTTCACAACAGACTGTTTCGTCCGCAGTGAACTGGGCTATAACCTATATTATATAACTGTAGTGCACAGGTGTTGCAACATAAATTTTACCAAGAGAATTTTTGTAACCTTGGAAGAGTGAAGTTCTTAACCTTATTGGTTTTTACAAATCCCCATTTGTTAAGCTCTAAACCTAATCACTTTCTTCAATCTGCTCTCTGCCCTTTTGCCGTAGGCTTGGCCAATGCCACATTTGAGAACAACGCTTTGAAGTATGCAGCTAATGGCTCTTTATCCGTCTCTGTGACGACGGTTTCTGTGGACCTGCGGACCCGTGAGGAGAGCGGGACCCTTCTACGTGCCTCCAATGGCCTGGAGTTCTTCTGCATGGGACTCCTGAACTCCTCCTTGTTGGTCAAGATCCGCAGCGGCAATAGCCTGGATGTGCAGGCCTTCACTAGTGATGTTGAGGTTTCTGATGGAGCGTGGCACCGGGTGGAAATCAGAAAGAGCGCGCGCCATTTGGCATCACGTTGGCATCTCATCATGGACGGCCGCGCGGCTGGCTTTAGCAGAGTGGTTGCTGGCAATCTCGACTTCTTCAACTACTCCACTGTGTGGTTGGCAGAGAACTTCACTGGATGTCTTGGTGAGGTGAGGGTTGGGGGAGTGTATCTGCCACTGGTGGAAGGCCTTCAGGTGGAAGGGCCTCAGGGCCCGCAATTTACCCGCTACGGTGGCGTGGCAGAGCCCACGCTGGGCTGCAGTGGCACGCCCTTGTGTCTTTCACAGCCATGTTTGAACGATGGTGTGTGTCTGGACCTCTTCAACCATTACAGCTGTGACTGTGCTCCGGGCTGGGGAGGTGAACACTGCCAAGATGACATCGACGAATGCGTCTCGGGGCCTTGTATCCACGGGACCTGCAGGGACCTGCTGGGGAAATTCCATTGCGAGTGTGCCCGGGGCTATCAAGGCCCACACTGTGATGAGGACGTGGATGAATGCCAGGAGCAGCCGTGTGAGCATGGAGGCTCTTGCATGAACACAGTGGGTGGATACAACTGCACCTGTCCGCCAGACTACAAGGGACCACGCTGTCAGTGAGTAAAGCCTTGAATACACTACATGACTTTTAAGGTCCTGACAGATTATAAAAAGACTAATTTCTGTAGATTTTTTTGGGTGACTGAAATATTATCACACTCTACATAACTTAAATTGTTGCTGAGCTGACCCAAACTCACGTGAACACAAACATTCTCCCATTACAAGGAGACGCAAATAAACAAAAGTATGGCACCTTGCTGCTGCTGTTGTTTCTGCTGCTATTTGCACTGATACAGTAGAGCAACTGGTAAACATATTAAGTGAGGTGATGGATGTAAAGATGTGATTAGTGTGGTAGTTTTTAGAGTTTTAGATGTACATGCACTTGATTGTGCTTGTACCTTAAACTTTATTTATTTTTTATTTTAATTTAGTTTATTAATCTAGTTTATTATTAATTTAGTTTTATTAAAATGCTTTGCTACACACATGAGTGTCTAAGATTGCCATTTGTTTTACTTATCCAGAGATAACTCATGTTCCAGTGTTTTTTTGTTCATTGTTTGCAACTATTGTAGCGCAAGCTTAATGTGGCCAGTGTGGCTGATTAGCTGATATTGCCTCCCTGCGGTTAATGCTTAGAGGTCACGACTTAAAACTGCGGTGGACAATATAACCAAAATCTAATATTGAGATACATTTTTCACGATACATGATGTGTCACAATATTTATTTTTTCTGACATTTAATATGTTAGAACAGGCAAAAACATTTAAAAAATACTGTCAAAATATTTTTATACAAATCAGTTTCATTTAACGTTTAACATACTGCACTGCACTGCAGTCCAATTAACCAGACTAACTGTGCTGTCTTTGTAATAAAGCATGACGTTGGTCAGTGTACTTTATGACCCTTTATAACGCTGTCTATGTCTTTGTGGCCAACAGGTGGAGTTATCCTCCTCTGCAGTGTGAAGTGGATGTGCAGTGTACTAATGGAGGGGTCTGTATGGATGGACTCTGGGGGGCCAACTGCACCTGCAAACCTGGGTACATTGGAGAAAAGTGAGTATAACATTATTTAAATATGATGTCTGTCACCAAAACTTTTCTGCAGACCTACCAGTTTCAAAACACTTGGACAGATCAACTCTAGAGTGATATTTTAAAATGATAGGCACCTTGCTCACTCTCCTTTTTTTTTTACTCACTCTTTTTTTAAGATGTGAGGTGGATATTGATGAGTGTGAGTCCAACCCCTGTCTAAATGGAGCCACCTGCATGGACAGACAGAATCATTACCTGTGTGACTGCTTGCCAGGCTTTAGTGGAGACAACTGCGAGGCTACTGTGAGTACCAGCCCTTCTTTGCTTCATTTAGTCCAGTCAGCTTTCTTTCATGACACGCTTTGGATTGAGAGTCATTGCAATGATGGACTCTTTGGTTACATTCACATTACAAGCCTTATTGCTTAATTCTGATTCTTTTCTCACATCTGATCTTTCTGCCTTAATATATTGATTGACAAAAAGGCACTGCTGGGATTCAAATTCAAAGATCTCACAATCAGTGAGAACTACAGCGGGTCCTGGGGGAGCGGGACCCCACTATTTAACCTTTTAAACTGTCTGAATGTCTCAAAATCAAATTGCTGGGTTTATGCTGTTCATTCAGGAAAAATAAATGCGCAAATACAAATTCAGGGAAAGATCATTGTTTAGCTGCTATACCCACAATCAGTGAGCTTCTGTCTTTAATAGTCTTAACTAACTAAAGATGCAGCATTGGTGGTGCTGTAGCAGGTCACCTACAGAGATGTGTAGGACCTCAGTTAATGTGTGGAAGAGCACATTACCAAACTAGAATAGAGCATTTCCAGAAGGGGAATTGTTAAACCAAACATTTTGTTGCCATTGCAGCATCAGTGCTGCTATGGGGAGTGAGTTAGCAGCCAGCGAACATGGGATTCCCGAATAGCAGGGAGTATTTCACACACTGCTCCCAAGGGCAAAACCGTACGCCACTGGTCAGCACAGTATAAAATACTCTCTGTTTAACTATATAACATCAATATAGGTTGAACTAGTGAATCTGAACACAAAATACTATCATTAGATGTATAACAAAGACTTTAAAAAGTGCATCCAAACCTCAAAATAAATTGTTTGAGAAAACCTATTAAAAATAAGAAAAATAAGAGGGTAGCTCCCCCCTCAGAGCTACAATATATGCTTTTAGACTGTTATTTAGACAGCTTCTGTTGTTTAACTGAGTGAAGAAGTGTCCTAATTGAGAACTGACAATCATATCAGTCAGTGAATCACTGTCTAAGTGAAACTATTGGAGTATAATATTGAAATCTAAATTCTAAATATAAAATGAATATGAACTTCTATCAGCCAATATTATTAGCCACATAAAATCATTTTTGATATCGGCCACAAAATATTCATATCGGTCGGGCAGCACTTGACAGAACAGATGCCGTGAGAGAACCCATATGCCCACATTTTATCATTAAGTTAGCTGCTGTTGACATACTGTTGACACTGGATGATAAGGAGAGAGATATGCACATGTGCAGTGAAGTATGGTGTAAACAACAATGAATTCCGATCTGCAGTCGCAAAGCCACATACTGTATGTTTACTTATATCGCGCGTATTCTTAATGTACATAAAGTGTCTAAAATCTGATTTGAAAATAAATAAATAAATAAATAAATTCTGTTTTCACACACCTCTAACAAAATCAGATCTGCATCACATTAAACCATACATTTCTGCCACTTAAACCCAGTGATGTGAGCATTGCCTTTGGTGCATGAACAATGTAAATATAATGTTCATGTGGAAAAAAAAGCAAATTTCACTTCCCTTCTCTCAACATATCTATCCTTTCTTATCTTACAGAGGCAGCCTCATAGGGAGCGCATTCCCTGGTTGGTGGTGGCGATCCCACTGATGTGTCTAGGTGCACTTCTGGCAGTTGTGGGGCTGGCTTGCATGGTGCTCACAGCCCGAAAAAAGCGGCAGTCTGAGGGTACGTACAGCCCCAGCCAGCAGGAGGTGGCGGGAGCTCGTCTGGAGATGGGCAGTGTGCTCAAAGTGCCTCCTGAGGAGAGACTGATTTGATGTAAGACCTTTGACATCTGACTTTTGAAGGACTCAAAAAAGTAATGAATGTAGATACCCTGTGTGTGGTTTCCTTGACACCAAACAGTATTCTGGACTGTTATTGCAAATGACTAGACTTGTGACAAAGCCGCCAAATATGGTTGGTGAGGTGTGATGGAACAAGCAGTCTTGGCCCTAAATAGAATCAGTGTGATAGAAATCATAGGATGTAATTGACTGAAATCATAAGACTTCACAAGAAAGACTTCAACTGGCATGGTTGAAAAACAATGGTTTACATTTCCTATAACAAAGAACTATGGAATACCCACTGAAGCTGGATGTACATATGCTGTGTAAAATACTGATTATTACTTCCCTTCCTCTTCTAGGCTTACTTGTCGTGTATACTCATTGTGTTTTATGGTATTCTGTGGGTTTAAAATGTAGTTTTGGATATTTAACTAAATCAGCTCATAATGTCTTAATGAGTCAGTTGGCAAAACTTACAAACACACTGTTGTTCTTTACCTCTTTTCCAGTGCCATTCATTTAAAGAACCAGGTCATTTCTTTGGCCTTACTATGGTTCAATCCATGGTGCTGTAGTTTAATCTGTGAATAGTAGTTTACACTGTGTACACACAGTACTGTGCAAAAGTCAAGAGACTATCCTTTTGTTTAATGTCCAGTCAAAAGGCCATTAAAGACACATTATTAATTTTTCAGGAGATATTTTTGAGGATACTAGATATAAGATAATATACTTGCATAAGGAAAGGAGAAGGAAAATGAGGGAAAAACAGGAGTTTCCGAAACTGGAGTTCAAAATATTGTTAAGAGATAGAGAGAAAGTGGAACTCCTAACAACTATGCAAGACCTGGTATACTGTCGCCCTCAGGTAAACAGTACAGCTTTCATCTCTGAAAGATAGGAGAAAATCATGCTCCACTCTTACTTAAAATCTGAAAAAATCTACAGGTGTTTCTGTCCATCCTTCCGCTGTGATAAAACACTTTACACTATGGGTCTGAAAGGATGTGTAGCTGTCAAGAAGTTGTTGCCAAGAAAAAAAAAAAAAATTGCAAATTTGCTCCTGCTGGTCTCAGAAGAATGGACTGACTGCTCCAGAGCCCAGACCTCAACATCACTGAATGTGTTTGGGTTTACCTGATCCATGAGAGGCAGAAATGCAGCTAACTTCTAAGACTGAACTTTGGAGGTGCGGAAGAAAATCCTTGCAGTCTGAAAGCAGCTTGTACTCAATGACCATTTTGGCTCTAAAATAAATAAATGAAAGGTGGCCTCTGACTTTTGGACAGTACTGAATCCTGCAATCCTACTTGCCTATAACCACTATTTGGACTATGTACAGTAGTCTGAAATGCTGAATACATTATCAACCTCTGACATGACTGGCCCAAACAGCACTGTCACCTTACTGTGATCTTGTTTGGCCCACTAGATGACACCTGCGTCAGCTGTGGCACGGGGCAAGTCATTACTAAATACCAAAACTGACAAAGTCTGTTAGTCATTCATCAGTGTATCATTGACGAGTCACAGTTTTTTTCATTCTTGGTATTTTGCGGCCCTTGACCTGCCACTTACTGGATGTCAACCCTTTGTGCCAAAATGTTTGGGTCCAGCTGGTTTAAATAACACTATAGCAGAGTATTTTGAAATAAAAACCTGGTCTGTAAACTCCTATTAAGAATGTCACGCATCTTTGCTGAATGTTGATACATTATGTGATCAAGGCATGTTATTTGATGAGAGTGTTCATTTAAATTGTGATGATTTGTAAAGAAAAATAATATTAATTAATATTAAGTGAATATCAACGACAAAGTAATTGTGTTTACCATATTTCAATTGGCTTCTGGATTTTTTGGAAATTTTCACATGCCTTTTACTTAAATACTTTTAAGGAGTTTTTTTCATACTTTCTGCGTAATTTATTTGTTGATATGTAAACAAAGTCATTCAAAGTGGTTTAATGGTAATTTATTTACATGTAATGTTAAAAAATGGTAAAACTGAAGTTATTTTTTGGGTACTACTTTGCCTTAGAACACCCTGCATTTACCTCTTGCTATAAATGTGTTTTAAAAATATTTCTTAAAGCTATCATAAAACAATGTCTCAGGCATCAGGCAGAGTATTTGTAAAGCATTTAATGTAATCATTTTTTGTGAGGGAGTTTTTAGAGCCATTTAACACTTCAGACGTCTGGTTCCTATCACCACCACTGGGAACAACTCTGACTCAGTAAGCTTTTCACATTAATCTCTCTGATTGACTTTGTTTACCTTGATAGTGTAATTATACAGAAGTTTTGAAAAATCAGTGGAATTTGTCTTTCATGCTTTTACAATGTAATTTACGTTTCTAAAAAATGTGACTTTGTTTTTCTTCAGCAAGATTGTTCATAAAGTCTGCTTATGGTATGAAATTTAACAGAATATCATAACAGATTAACATTTGTTTATGGCTGCATATTCAAACTCATGTATGATCCATATAGTGACGGTCACTGGATAAAGCTGCTTACATAATGAAGTGGTCATTTTTCTTACTGGTTTGGTCTGTAGACACTGTAAATATTACCTGATTAACACTGGACGTTTTTTATGTTATATAATGTGATATGTGATATTTGCTGGACAGGTTGATACACTGAAACATTCTGTATATGATTCTTTACCTATCATGATTTATAATGTGAGATATGATGATATCTGTATATTTTTTGTATGTTTTTACCATATTTTCCTACCTGGTGTACATTTTTAAAATTTGATTTTGGGTAGAATGGGTTATAGATTTATATCTTTAAAATGTTATTATTGTAAATGTGACACATAATCTGCACTATTATTCTTGTCAGTTGAAGAGAAAATCAAAATATTAATAAAAAAAATCAAAAGCGGTATGAAATTCTCTTCAGTTTAGTGTTTGAACGATGAGCTTGTTTTTGCTTCATCTCACGTCCCTGAAAAATCCTTGAATGTGAAATTTCACTCCTCTTTCTTTGAGATCTGCAGATTAGACGTTCCTATGGAGCTCCAATCCTTATTGCTCATGACGTTAGATCTAAATGTAGACGTGGCTTGCGTCCTCCCCGCAAAGCCAGGTGACCAGCTCGGCCATCAACACTGGTACGTCCAAAAGCTTAAGCACAGTTTACTTTAGAGAAAATCTCCTTTGATTGGAGTTGATTAAAGACTCAAGACGAGCTGCAATTAGCCCTCGTCTGAAACCCTTAAGTCACTCACATGTAAACAACATGATTGTCATCTTTTATTTACTGTCAGCTTTAATTAAACTGAATATATTTGATGGATCTTGAGATAGTCATTAAAAACAACAAGGAGAATTAGTAATGTAACATAATATTTACCTTTCAAGAACAACCGAAAAGGCAAATAATGTATCTTATTATTGTATCTTGTCATTATTAATCAACCCCGCATTGTGAGAACGTCTATTTTTCCCTCACAAAACAAAACCTTTTTCTTACGTCCTCCAGTCTTCACACCTCGCTAACTACGGAGCCGCAGTGACCTGACTTTAAAAGGGAGTGTGATACAGCACATTCCACACAGTTCAGAGAGGGCCTCCCATGTCAGAGCACTACACTTAAAATAGTGCAGGACACCTCAGATTGGTGGAAAAACCTCTGGGAAGAGATTAGCTGCAGGAACAGAGAAACCTGACACACTGGAACTCGCCCCATCAGAACATAAGAGGGGCTTTTACTCTTAAAGAAGGAATCTTAAAAGGCAGATGGTAGTGTTACCGTTTTTAAAGTCAACCCGAAATCGAAATGGACCTATTCTACTTTCTTAGTTCATGTGCCTTTTCATATTAAGCATTATTCATCATATCATTTAAAACACACAATTCAGTAACACTTTATTTGGAGTGATCCTTTGTAGATTATTAATAAGGTTGTAGCAGATTATCAGTAACACATCAACAACATCAGTGAAGTAGCAGTAGTGAAGCATCTGAATACACTGAAGTAAATATCTTGAGGATGTACTATTGATATATTTCTTACATTAAGTAGATGTATTGTTAATATGTTACTTCCATTACGTAAAACCTGACCCTCACCCTGGCCCTAATCCTAACTCTAACTTTAACCTCAACCCAGAACCTAATCCTAACCCTCATATGTTCTGACATGTTACTGAAACTCCATTGAGTGTTTGTTTCATTTAAAAAGGACCACCTAAAATAAAGTGTCACCCAAAATTCTTGTTTTCCAATAATCTTTACTCAAAGACTTTTGATTACATCAACCTGGACCAGCAGGTAGGAAATAATAGCATTAACCAATAATATCATAATTCACTTCTACCTCCCACCATCCCCACCTAAGAACAGTCAGCTGGCTCACAGACCCTCCTCTGATACACAGACATACTGTATGTAATGGAGTGGATGGAAAATTCTGATTGTTGTTGTGAAATCAACAGAGACAATCAGTCAATATGTTCATTTCAGGATGTGGATTAAGAGGGTAAAATTAGGGCTACTTAAAAGGAATAGTCCAATGCTTTTCCTGTTTTGTATTGGCTCACAGCTCCAACTCCACCTCTACCTCTGCCCACTAATTATCACACTCATATATATATATATATATATATGTATATG
>JAILXH010124720.1:9914-20662 GCA_023558415.1 Piaractus mesopotamicus
TAGGGTTTCAGCTAGGGCTTTAAAAAGCTTTTTGTTAGTTTATACTAGTTATTGTAATTACAAAAAGTGCCCTTTGCGTAGCTGAATTTCTCTAACCACTCTAATCATTTCTCTAACTTCCCATATTTCCCTGTTCTCTTCCCCCTATTCACTGTTTTCTGTAATAGTACCGGTGCACCTGACTTGGTTCAGCTTAGTAAGTCACTCGTTTTGTTTGAAAGCGGTCGCTTCAGATAAAAGAGTGCTTTCCTATGCTAGATTGGGCACTCAAAAGCCCCTGTTGTTGAGAAAGGGGGCGTCGCTCTGTGCGGTCCGCAGCTCAAAACTTGTTTCTTCGTGCACCCTTGAGCCGCTCCTTGCTAGGTATTGGATGGGGGTTTATTTGGAGGTGGAGGGGTAGGGGGGGTGAGTTGGGTGCTGACAGGCGATGTCAGTGCAGCTGGAGGTCAGAGCCTCTTGTTTCAGTCTCCCACTCACTGTGCCGCTTTCACACATGGTCCCAAGTGTGTGGAGTGCGAGCCAAGGGGGGTGAAACATTAGAAGCGGCCGCTTTCCATCTGTGGGGGTTATCCGTGTCACACACTCTCACCCTCGCTTGCACCTCTGCTCCTGAGAGACACCTCTGTGCTTCAGCGTTGTACCTGAGACACACACACACACACACTCAGCGTGGGGAGCTGTGAGCCGTCACACAAGAGAGAACACGGCCGTGCTGCAGTTAGCTCACAAGAAGACAGTCCATCTAATCTCAGTGACTCTGCTGAACCTTAAAGACTTATCCAGGTGAAGGGGTCATGGCCAGAGGCATATTTCGGTCATACGCATAATGGCCAACAACAATACCTGGTCTGGAGGACTTATTTTCAGCCTGGCAAATCAAAGCCAGATCAGTAATAGGATATCTATTAGCGTTGCTGCAACCCTCAATGGACTTGTGACACCTGTAAATTTTGCTGGGTGCGTATCGCAAAACTAAAATCTTCTGGTAGATTAACTACTAATTGTGCACATTGACAACTGAAGGTCTGTGAGAAGTTTCAGTCTCTCTGAAATCACACACACACACACATCATCTTAACGGTTTATCCTTCTGGGTCACGGTGGGATGCTGGAGCCTATCGGAAGGCAGGATACACCCTGGACAGGTCGCCAGTCCATCGCAGGGCATCTCTGAAATCATTAAACATAAAAGTGCAAAGCAATGTCATAGAAAAAAAAATCCAGATGTTATCCAGTTTCTAGTGCAGAATTTTGCAGTCTGATATGACACTAAATGGTCAATCAGTTACATCAACAAAAGCTAAAATGTAATAAAAAAAGATCAAATCAAACCAATGTTTCAAAATTTCTGCACAATTCACGTTCAGATGTAAACAAAGTCTGTAGAGTGCTTTAATGTGAAATGGTTCATTGTAGAAGATTTCTTTGCAATGGTGATGTCTACAATATGTCTGTATGTCTAGTGTATGTGCACAATGCCAATATAGCCATTTTATTTACTATTCATAATAACCAGCAGAACTTTATGTGTCCTCTGAAAATAGCGGCAAATCTAAAAACAGTATCCTTTGGGTACTATTATGCCTTACAAAACTATGTGTCCGGCATCAGGCAGCTTCTAATAACTTTGTGTGAGGGAGCTTTAGAGGCAGAATGACTGTTTACATCTTAACCATTTATTATGAAGACTTTTTAAAAAAATTGGTGAAATTCCTCTTTAACTACCAGTGGTAACAAAATACAGGACTGAAAGCTGGATTCAGTGTGAGGATTTGAAGACGTCTACCCCAGAAAACCACTCTTGGTTTCTTAAAGATCCTTTCAATTAGAGCCCGATCGTTGTTGATACCAATTTTAGGTCCCAAAGTTAAGATGCCTGACCACTGAATAGTGACAATCATATCAGTCAGTGAAACACTGTTTAAGTAAAACTACTGGAATATAAAATTCTGGTTATCAATAATATCGTCTGATATAACTTTATATTCATCTTTTAATTTTGTACTCTAATAGTTTTACCTCAACCATGTTTTATTGACTGACATGATTGTCACTTTTCAAACATTGTAAACTCAAACAGAAACTGACAGTCTTATAATATATTTGTATAAAATATTGCCTTTGGTTTCTGTTCATCACCTCTTATTTTTCTAAATAAGTTCTGTTTTATTAGTTCTGTTCATTAAAATAAACATGTTGTTATAACATGTTATTCTAAAGGTTAGGTGTAGATGCATTTTATATAGTTTTGTAATGCTTATCATGAAGGTGTTTTGTGTCCAGCATTACCAGTTTAGCCTTTGTTGCTGTATAGGTAAACAAAGAGTGCCTCATATTGAGCTGTCCTGTGAAACTGTCCAAATTTTTGCCCTGTCATGAGGAAATTGTGAATTAAACCCCCAAAGGGATGACCAAAAAAAACCAAAAGGCACAAATTATTGCCACGTATCAGTCAGGCCCTACTTTCAATGGATAGTGTTTTTTTAAGCATATGTCCAAGTGGAGAACCATTTAGAAAACTTTTCTTTCTTTTACACTTTATTTTGGTGGTCCAGTCTAGATGCTTGGTAGATGTTGTGAACTTCTAACCCTACCACTGCTCAGATAAACCAGACAGTTTTTTAACAATCAAGCATTTGTAGCTATACAGGGAACTATAAAAATAAACGGTGACCCTTACTTGTGCTGGCCTGAAGAAGTTCTATTTGGCATTTTAAAGCTGGCATAGAAAACCAGCCCAGCAGTAACCAATAAAAATAATAGTTCAAAGATCTAAATTAGCATCATCCTCTACTATCCTTATACAAGCACCAACTTAAGCCAGCATTTCCTGTACTTTGCTTTTGATTGCTCAACACAGACACATGCTACCTGTGAGCTGGCAGAGTGGAAATTTCCATGTGGAGAGGAAACGCTCAGAGTTGAAACTGGGTGTTAAGTGCTGGTGTCGCTGCGAGGACGGAATGCCCCTTTTGTTGTTGGAGTGGCAGCGTAATTTCGGAGCGGGTAGTGAGTCCCAGCAGTAGGGCTTTCTTCCCAGTTGCTGTGCAGTTTCATTAGGTACAGCTAATGAAAATATGGCCCTTGGCTCTGCCTGCCCTCTAACTGTCCACTGGCCTCTCCCTTTTTTCCCCAGCGTTCCCTCGTAACCTTTCCAACAGGTGTGCTGCTCTCAGGTCCTGCATCTGCCTCCCTTCTCTGTGTGACTGGAATTTCACCAGGAGCCAAATCATTCCAGGGCCTAGGCTGGGATCCTTCCCAGCATTTTGAAACTGTTAGATGATTCCAACAAAGCCCTAATTGTGCATTGTAAACACCTTCTAAAAAGAAAGAGACGCTCATAACCTGCATTTAGAGACAGATCCTCCGTAAGACTTAAAGAGCAAGACAATAAATACTTTGCGTTCAGTTGAACCAGAAGCGCTTTGCCCGGCAGCTTTTGTTTACCTGCAAGTGAAAGAACAAGGCGACGGTTTCTGATACCTGCTATGAATCAGCCCACTTGTTTTCTCAAAGGTCCTCTGTTAATATATTGCCACTGAGCTCACCTGATAGAGACAGGTGGATTGTGCTCTAGGTTTTGCAGGCTGCCGTTTGAAAGCACGGATGTGAAACCAGATCTGTAACTTGACCTTGTGGCAATTAGGTCCACAATGGAACGTTTTTTTTTTCTTTCACTCCCACTTCTTTTGTATTGATAATGACATTTGAAAGAAAATTAAAGGCAAGATGGACATTATATCTTTCTTTGAAAGAAAATTAAAGTTAACGTGGGGTTAGTGTGTGTCGTTCTTTCAGTGCGTGGCGAGTGTTTCTTTCTGGACGCTCTCTGGTGGTGCGGGCCTCCCCCTTAATGTGCCTTTTAGGCCGTACCTTCCTTTGAAGTCGTGTCACCTTGTTGCTCCTGGTTTTTTGAAGGGGGCTGGTTGGGAGCACGGGCTGGAGGCGATTGTTTGTCGGAGAGCAGTCGACCCTTTCCCATGTTTGCAGACAGACAGCAAGGGCAGCGGGGAGGGGAACTGCCCACCCCTTTTCCCTTTCCTCCGCAGTATTCTTCTCTGAATGGAGTGTGTCCACCGGATCTGCCTGGGATGAAATGTCATATCTCAGACTGATCTTTATCTCTTAATCGCTTCCTTTGTCTCCCATGATTCCCCAGGCCCTGCCTTTGCCTCTCTGGGCAGACTGGGCTTTGAAGTGTCAAAGGAGGTTAGGGATACAGGCTGTGTTTGGGGTTGCTAAAGGGCTTCTGGTGGACGGCCTCAGCCTGACTGCTTCAGGTGATGAATCAGAGCCATGCAGGAAGAGCAATGCCAGATGTTAGTGACAGAGTGTACCCATGCTTGTCAGTCTATTACCTCAGATGACCTAACCATTTGTCATGCAGGTGGTCTTTTGGCCCGAATGCAACCGAGAAAATAAAAGATCGATTCTATTACGGCTGATGGGAGGTAAGGGATTGTGAAAAACACGTGAATGTTTAAAGTGGATCTACTTGTGTGGCATAGTAAACAGTACAATACACAGTTACAAATAAAAGTTCCTAAATGGTTCATGGGTTTGGAAAAAACTTTTAACTGGTATAGAATGTTTAAATTATGTGGAGATTCCTTAAAAGGCTCATGTCCTGCATTTATATTGTTACATTTTGAAGTCCACCCAAGTATATAATATATATTTGATATTTGTATGGTTTTATGATGATAATGAATTTTTACATGACCATTTTCCAACCTCTCTTCATCCCTCAGAAGTAGACAGGCTGTTTTTGTTAATGTGCCTTTAAGACCAATATATCGCTGGTGTTGGAATAAAACCTCCTATTTCCATTTTTGACGTTTTTCAGTTTTTACATAATTTGAAAGTACCTGTTGCCATACATTGTATGTAAATTTCATTATGAATGGACCAAAGGAAACGGCCCAAAATGACTTGGAAAAAAGTCTGGTTTCATTGACTTACATTAAAAGTAAAGAAGGTTTTTTCCTTTTCCTGTAAAGTTATCATTTTGGAGATATGAGGTTTTGTTCCGACAGCAGCAATATGTAAATAAGCTCTGTTCTGAATGGTTGTCCAGTATTGTGCTTCATTCAAAAAGCAGTCCAGGCTGAAACACTCACCATGGGTAGGTGGGGTGTAGGGGTATAAACTGGTGTAGGCTGAATAGGCCAAAATACGTAAATGAATTGGTTTTTGTGACATCACAACAACACTGGGTTCAAAACAGGCTGTTTTGCACCTTATTTTCCACTTCTGGATTCATAGACTGGGGAGTGAACAGTATGTTTACAATGCTTACATAATACATGTTCAATTTTCAGTTTCAGTTTTTCACGATATGGGACTTTAGAAAGTTTTTCACATGCATTTATCTTATTTACAAAATTGTTTCTTTAAAGTATTTTTCATTGAAAGGTTCTTAGGAAACTAACTGAGGTCCTTCTATGATGGGGTGGGTGGAGAACTGAGGGCCGGGGTCCTGCACAGTTTGCTGATTTCTCTGATCTGACAAAACTAAACCTGGTAATTAACTGCTGAGTTGAATCAGGTGTGTTTGAGCAGGAAAATCACCAAACTCTGCAAGAATCCGGCCCTCCAGGACCGAAGTTCTCCACCCCTGTTCTATGGCACTGCTTCAAAGACCCCTTTCTGGCACTTTTATTTGTAAGAGTGTAATATGAGTTCATATGCAGTTATGATTCAGTGTGTAACTGAAGTGTACATATGGGCCCTTGGGGTTTAAGGGGTTAACTTCATTCTTTCATGTTCTTCATGTCATGGTCTTTGTTAACTATAGGCCGACCTAAAAAGCTATGGGCTGCTATACTATGTAATGTCTGACTTTGTGTACACTACGCATGACTAGTAAGTTTAAAGTCAAGCAGGCAGCTGAAAAGTACTGACTGCAGCTCAATCCCCAATCAGGGCCACAAACAGATGTTCCCTTCGGTGTGGGAGCCAGCCAAAAATGATATCAATGTCAGGAATTTAACACAAGTAAAGATGTATATAGAGCAAAATAACAATCGGAGCAGAGTAGGGAGCCCCACCAGCCGTGAACCACAGACGGGGTCTGGCTCAGGGAGACAGCTGGATGGATGGTGCAGTGGAAGAGAGGACGGAGGGCAGGCATTTAGACCCCCTCAGTGTGTACTTCAGCTGCAGTGGACAGCTGTAATGGCCGGAGTTCCATTAAAGGAATAGCTGTGCAAAAAATAGTTACTGTTGTCTATAAAAAAGTTTGTATGCTGCTAAGTGTACGAGCTTAGCCATGTAGCTCCAGTGCATAATAAAACATATAAATTCCAGGCACTAAATGTCTTTGCTGGCTACATTTGAGCAGAAAACTGTGTAAATTTCATTCCTTGCCAAACTATTTCTCTAACAACCACTGATGGTGGTGGCACCAAAGTGTGCGTGAGCCTGACTACAAGTACATGTGTGTTTATGTGCATGGAGCGATGACAGAATGAGGAAGGTATGAAAGAACAAAGGACAAAAGCAGGGATGTATGTGGAAGTTTGGTCTGAAGGGAACAGGACACGTTCTGTGGCAATAACAATAGCACTGAAAAAATTGACCAGGTGGTATAGGGGTTTATTGTGTGCACCCTCTGCTGGTAGGACGTCAGATGTCAGTTTATGCGTGCAGACAATAAAAGGCCTGGGCTGGAGACGGAACTGGAACTAGCTTTGTATAGTTATTTTGAAGGCTATTGGACCGAAATCGAATCAAAGGCTTTTGTCAGGTCCAAAGCAAGCACGTCACAGAGCGTAGGCTGCTTACAATATCTATTATTGTTAGACTTCAAATAAGAAATGCGTTCATGTAAGCTAACTCAAAAATGATTACATCTGTGCACCAAGATAGTGACCAAAAACATCATATCAGGGTGTTGTTTGACTGCGCGTACACAAGCTCCGGTGTAGGTTTGGGTCTTTAGTCGCCTCTCTAAAGTCACATGGCCAGTATTTATGTTCCTCACATCTGTACACTCGCATGATGCATTTGTCCCACAGGGAAAATACATTTGCACTTTTCCCTACGTTCAGATCCAAGTCAAAATGGCCACTCCCTCTGTCGTAAGAGTTACTAACAGGCATCAAGACGAATTTGGCACAAGTTTACAACACAGCTGTATACATTTGACATCAACATAAGGACATATAAAAGTGAGGTCATTGAATTATGGCCTGACTAGAGAAGGCTCTCTACCATTTTGAGATAGGGTTACTTTATAAACATTAGCTGTTATTATTATATTATTTAATGTTTGTTATGTCCTGTAACATAACAGATAATCATGTTACTATTACTGTTAATTGTCATGAGAGATGCCATAATGCTTGATGTTATGATGGCTAGAGTACACAAAAAATAGCATGCAACATAAGCTGTCATGACACTAAACATCATGGTATCTGTCATAACAATTACTGGTAAGGGTAACATGTATTAGGCATCATTTGGCATATTTGTAACCATTTTGTAGAATAACTTAGTTACTTAGAAGCATTTAAAGTTTTAGATGTTTGGTTCCTATCACTGTTGTGAATAATTCTCTGAGAATGACTGTAATTTTCTCTAGAATTAGAATGTTTCTCATTAAACCACTCTGAATGACATTATTTAAATTTTAATGGTTTGATCATGCGTAATTTGGAAAAGTCAGTGGGATTTAGTAGAGATCTCTTTCACACGTCGCAGGGTACAAGTTCATTTCATACTTTTCAGACTGCAAGACCTGTCACAGTGAGCTAGACTATGATTCCTAGGCTGAAGCGCTTTCACAATGCCTGTACATTTTCTCCCAATCAGCACATCAAAACAAAGCATGACAGTGTGTTGTTTGACTGTGTGCACATAGAATCTGGTGTAGGTTTGGGTTTTTAGTCATCACTCACATGGCCGGTATTTATGTTCCTCACATCTGTACATTCACATGATGCATTATACACTTGAACAAACGTAGAAAAAGCTCCCACAAACTAGAAGAAACATGATGTGTCAAAGGAGCTCTCGAATCTGTCATTCCAAATGTTTTCTTGTCTAATGGCCATGTAATGTAATGGCCATGTGAGTGTTTGACCAGACTACTTGGAGGAAACTGTGACAGATTTGTAAGTTCTTTTCAGAAGTGATGCATGTAGCAATTCATCTGCAAGTCTGTTGCAAATTATGAAAATTGTGATGAAGTTGCATCAAACTTTTTCCACTCTATAGCCTAGAGCTAAAAAGCCAAATAGCCAAAATCCAGAAGCAGCAATCTGACTGGGCAATACTTTCTGTTCACAGCCTACTCAGAGACGCTTACTTTGACATGGTTTTATTTCTCAATGAGAATGCACTGGGAGCAAATTCCATTAGGAGCCTGCAATGAGTACATGGCAATATAATGAATCCACATTAACGCTGATTGAGAAATGAGGGAAAGATTCCACTAACAAACATTGCTGTTGCCATGATGCTGAATGAGTCCTGCTGAGGAAGGCCCCGAGGACAGACTGGAGTAGAGCAGGTAGCGTCCAACAGCTGGCAGAGAGGCTGGACTGAAACAGAACGGTGGGTAAGTGTTTGTGTTGAAGACTTTTAGCGAGGGAGTTTCCTTACACCTCTTTGCTCTTCTCTCAGCCTTTGTTTGCACTAAAAGTTTACTCTGCGATGTTTTTACGCCAGTCTACCGTGTCCCAACGTGCTTTAGCAGTAATAGGAGGAGTGCAGAGGGATGCAAGCTTAATGAAGACCAGATACCTGAAAAAGAGTACAGGCTCTCTGGGGATTATCAGCGGTTTTATTTAGCATGGGGGATTTGCACTGGATGCTTTTGCTTGGTTATGGGCTTGTGCCATTGGGGTGAATCACTGACCTGCAGCATCTCCTGGCTGATTGGTATTATCAGGTGCCTGCTGGTGTATGCATATGTGTGTGTGTACGTGTGTTTTCTGTCTGGACACCATGTGTGTGAGGGTGGCTGGCGGCCACAGCCATGCCCGGAAAGGCTCGGAGCACAGCGAGTCATTAGGAAGTGAAGTTGTCTGGAGTGCATTAGGGCCCGGGTACTGTAACTCTTACAAGCATGGGCTGGTATCAATTCCAACCAGGGAGGGAGAGAAAGAGAAAGAGAGAGAGAGAGAGCTTGGGGGAAAAAAGAGTAAAAAAAGAAAGAGTTCTTTTGGAGGAGGAGAAAGGGGAGCAAGAGAATGTCCAGAAAATGACAGCGCTAAAATGTTATCCACAGCTGCAGTTTTGACTGCGGACCTCAACAGTTTGACAGTTTTCGGTGTTTCTCGTCAAGGCACTGCTTACATTGGCTCTGTTTGAGTTTCATCAAACGAGCATGATTCACTCCGGACAGCAGGATGGAGAGGGAGACGCGAGACGATTCCCACATTCCAGCTCCCTGCGTCCACACTTCTGCAGGACCCCATGTGAGCATGAGACAAAAGTAATGAGTGTTTTAGACCAAACATATCAGATAAATATTTCTTAACTACAGTCAGTGGCACAGACCTGAATTGTCCTCTTGATTAAGCAATGTAGTGGTATGAGCACTCATAAAAAAAAAAAAGCCCCAGCATGGTTGCAGGGATTGTTTTTAGTTGTGGTGCACTGATCTGTTCACATTTTTTTCATGGTACCTGTTGGACAAGCTTTACAGAAAGCTAGCAAAAATCCCTTTCTACCTAAGGAGGAAATGTAGCACACAGATCATTTCATGTCAAAACACCTAAGTTAGAGTGCGCTATAACTATTGTTAAGCTGCCTTTACATGCTTAAATTTCAAGCGTCTAGTTGCAGGGTGCAAGTTGCATGAAACATGATTCCTGTTCATCTTACACAAAGCAATTCAAAAAGAATCAACAGCAACACATTCATTATTCCATCAGTTAGCAAGACTAGTAGCTAATGTTTCAAATATTGCATTGTTCTAGCTTCATAAAATCATCCGTACCTCGTTATTTAGCCTACATTTGCTTCTTTTTTTCATTAAATGTTAAATGAATGACCTACCTATATTGAATGCTAACAAAGCAGAACAAACATGAGCAAATGTTCAAATGGCTGTTATGTTAACATTAGCTGGTTAACTAGCTAACTTGTTACGCAGTATTGTGTCCGTAACCAGATTAGCAAGTCTGGATGTGGAAAACCTGCATTTGGAGCGGGCTGAGAGATGATTTCAGTGACTATTGTTTTCTAGTGTTTATTAGCAGTGTTAATTGTGTACTTTTGACTTTTGGGCAAAACTTTTTTTAAGCTTACTGATTGCCAATGACCCCATGACCCAAAAGGATAAGCGGCTTAGAAAATGTGTGTGTGTGTGTGTGTGTGTGTGTGTGTGTGTGTGTGTATGATTACCAATCACAGATGTGTGGTTACCAAGAAGAAACGTAATTCCAGTCCATCCTCTTTCATTGTCTATGATGTGTCAGTTGAAATCTGTTGATTGAACTGACCACATGATACTTTAGCAGCATCTTAATCAGCTGTTTTAAATGGTTCAGACATTTACAATTGCTTATTATGATGTCTATATAGCACCAAAAAGGGTTCTTCTATTGTTACGATGCCATGCTAGTGACAATAGATGAATCCTTTGTGGTGCTACAGAGAACCATTTTAAAAAAAGTTCTACATAGAACCATATATAACACATGCTCCATCACCAGGTAAAGAACCATTTAAGCATATAATCGTTCATTATAGAACCCATGGTTCTAAACAGAACCATTCCCTTTACTAAAGAA
>JAILXH010124745.1:9466-24822 GCA_023558415.1 Piaractus mesopotamicus
ACGACTGCAAAATCAATCGTGCTTGAGTGGTGTTGTGCTGAAATAAGCCTTTAACTTCTAAAAATAAAGATGATGAGCAACCCAAACATCATGACTGAATTATGACTGGCTTTGCATACCGCCCAAGCACTATATGACAGCTATAATACTCTACTATTTAACAGCATGTATTAAATCAAAGTTTTCAGTCACTCCTCAGTGTCACATCTCAGGGAACTAACAACTGCATTTCAAAGAAGCTGAGTTGCAATTTTCAGGCCACAGTAGATTACCGAAAAGACGACATGTGGCCTGGAGAACTCTAAAGAATAAATACTGCTTTACTATTTCACCAGGCACTTACGGTGGCTGGAACACCGTCAAGCTGTCTTGCTCCATGGTTTGACACAAGTATCCCATCAACACCATATTTCAGAGCTTCTTTGGCTTCTTCGGCTGCAACAGAGATTGAGCATAAACACAATGTTGCAATCCCTTTATTATGGCAGCTCTTGTTATGGGAGTTAAGCATACAAATCCCTCTTAGAGTGATATAGATGTTTAAAGGAAGCAGCAATGTTTTCAGAGCTCTAAACTGTTAATCAGTCTTTGTGTGGTGAATACATTTTGTAAATATTGCTGGGTTATTTATATTGTTCCACACTAGGAACAAGTTAGGACCAAAAGAAATGGTCCAACATTGCTCGGAATTAACCTCTTCATCTTAACTTGCATTAAAAGTTAAGGATGTTTTGCCTTCTTCTGTAAAGTTAATGTAAAGTGCATTTGCAGGGCTACAGATGGACCAGACTACAGCTGCTTCTTTAGTTTTTGCGCTACAAGGTTAAAAAGTAATCATAGCTTTTAAGTCACCAATTAGCATCATGGAAACTGCATACCTAAATCATCACATACATGTTACAAATCATGTTAAGTTGTTAAAGTGGATATTCCACCCATTTCTCAAAGTTTCTTTATCATTTATTTGTTGAGATATACACAAAACCATTCAGTGGTTTGATGTAAAATGGTTTACTGTAAAGAAACTTACTGACTCTGATTTCTTTACAGTGGTGGTGATAGGAACCAGGGGTCACAATGACTACAACACAAATATAGCCATTTTATTCACATTCCAAAATGACTTAGAACCTAGATATGTTTTCTATGTTTTTCTGTGTAATGTTGATGACAGTAAAATAGTAATAAATCTGAAAAAAATACGTTTTTAGGGTACTTTTTGTCTTGCAACACCCTGACCCAGATTGAAAAAATATATTTTAGCCAAAAATATTATGTTAAAACATCATTATATATTATATATTATGCAAAAACCTATGACTAAAACTTGAGACAGTGTATTAATAAACATTTTGTGTAATGGCTTTCCATGAGGGAGCTTTTAGAGACACATTAAACATGTCAGATGTCTGGTTCCTATCACCACCACAGTGAATTCTGACTGGGTAAGTTTTTCTAGAACACAGCATTTCACATGAAAAATTAATGACTTTTATCTTAATGATTTAATTATGCAGAACTTTTGAAAAATTGGTGGAATTCCCTTTTAAGTGATCTCAAATAAACTTGCTTATGTGGTGTCTGACACTGTATAACACTGTAATCTATAAAAATGGACAAGTCTATAGGCTTACAAAAGATGGACAACAATATGGACAAAATTCAGGATTCAACATGGCTGCTACAATAGAAGGGTTTCATTCAAAAATGCTGTATTTCCATTTGTATATAACAATTTTGGATATAACAGGTTTTTGAAAAGAATAAGAGCTGACATATGAAGGAAAACGTTTATATTTCTCTAATAAAAGTAATATTAATCATAAAATAGCATTGATGTTACATGTATGTATAAAGCCCACTCCTAAGAACGTATATCATGAAATAAACACATGCGTGAAAGTGGTCTTTTGAAACTTTTGGGCATTGTTTTTAGCTCTGCAACATACTTTGTCCATTTTTTAGACAACTGTTTAATGATTTTGGCATACAGTTAGCATTATACTAATTAGTGGAGCGTAAGTTTTCATTTTGTGCTAGCTACAATAGCCTTGTAGCTCCAGTGCAAAAAATAAAGAAGCAAATCTCAGATGAAAAACATGTCTATTTGACTATATTTGAAGTAGGGAAAACTGTGCTAAATTGATTATTATTATTTTTTTTTTGGCCAAACTATCCCTTTAAACTCCATTTCGGAAGTCTGTTAGCTCCTGACCCAGCAGGACCAAAAGATAAAGGTCTATCTCAAAAAATGCTAACAATTCTCAGACATACGGAGGCAATTATGCGAAGAGCTTGTGTACTTCACTGCTTATCTTCCCTACCATGAGATAAAATGCACAACATGGTGTCTTTAATTAACACCTTCTCGCTGACATGCAGGTCACACATCATTTGTGTTTGGATTGGATTATGTAAATGGCCCCTTTTACAGCATATCAGCCATCCACTTCCAGGGGTGAGAGAGCACAACGGAGCTGAAAAGCCGCAGACTGCTGAGCTGACCCACAGTGCGGCCTTCAGCAGTCGCTGGGCTCGCTCCTCCCGGCTGGAGCGCTAACCTCTCAAAACCCCTTTGACCACCACGGGCAGGGACGTGATTCGCTTCAGCCAGGCGATGTCCTCCCACTTCAGCGAGGGATCTATGGCCTGCGCCACATACACTGCCAACCCGCTGTCCTCCCCATAGCCCTCCTTTGAGGAGAACGCTAAATCAGGGGAGTCGAAATTGGCCATCCTGGAAAAGAAAGGGGGCGAAAAAAAAAAATGGAATTAATTTTGAGCGTGTTGTTTTTGGTCACCGTGTGAAAGCTGAGCTCAGGACTTAGCCAAGCAGCAGCCGACCAGCAGCTGAATGGCACCTTGTTGCTGCTGCTGCGCTTTGATTTGTGAGGCCAAGCAAAAGATCTTCAGGAAAGCCTAAGAAGCTTGTGTTGTGTCATTGCTGATGGAAAGGGGAGGCAGTCTTGCAAAATATACGATCTGCTCACAAACTTCTTTTCAGTTTTCTGATTGCAATAATTCACCTAGTGGTACAAGACAGGAAGCCTTTGCTTTCATGAAGCTGTTTTTCTTTAGCATAACATAACGAGGGGCAGCAAAGATTAACCAGTTCCTATTAATCCCCATGAGCGACTTGCTAATCTACTGTATGACGCGAGGAAAAGGCTTCCCCAGTTTAGGGGCCAGATTTCTGTTTCCATAAATACATAAAGCTGTTGAGTGGAAGCAGTTCAGTTTTCAAGAGAAAACAAAACTGAAAGAAGAAGTCTGTGTTGGGCCAAATTCAGGCAGCCTTTTGTTTTTCAAGAAATATCGGTGTTAGATGCTTCTCTCAGACATGCAGTCAGTCATGAGTGGCTTTCTAATGTTGAGTTTAGGTCAGCTGCCCACAGCGAACGTCGTTCCAGCATATTTTCACTGTGGTGAAAGTGTAGTGGTGACCTAGATAGTTTTCTCTCTGTTATAATTTGTGTTGGGTTTTGCGTGTTTAAAGAAAACAGGAGACATTTTTTTTCTTTCCCAAAGATGCAGATGCAGATGCAGTGGTTAACTAAAGTTTAAAGACGTTGGAGGATGTGTCCAGTATGACACGCAGTAAGACCTCCACTCACACGTTTCACAAATAGCTGTTAAAACCCTGCACTTGGCTCAGGAGCATGTCACGCGTGGTTGCCTCAGCTTTTTTACCTCAAATGAGAGGGCAGCTTAAAGTGGTTGCGCACGTCATCACGCCGCTTGCCAAGATAAGGTGTGTCCACAGTGACAAAGATACCCTTATACCCAGCCTCTTCAGCCCTCCTGACCAGAGAGTGAGTCAGAGCACGGTCTTTGTAAATGTAGAGCTGCATCCAGCGCAGGCCGCCCGGGGCTGCCTCAGCCACCTCCTCTATAGTAGAGGTGGCCCAGGAGCTCAGCATCATACCTGTACCAGCAGACAGGCAAGCTAGGAGAAGAGCAGCAGACAGAGAGAAACAGAATGCCTGTGATTTATAGGGCTGGGCGATGTTGTAAAAGTGTAGTATTATGCTTCTTTAAGGCATTTCCACAATACGATACATATCACAATATTTTGCAAACAAGTTAAAAGGATGATTGGAGTGCTATTTAGCACTTGTAACTCTATGTAAGCACTACATCATTTTTTGGTTAAAATTGAAAGAAGTAGCATTACTGAGTCAGGAAGATGCTGAAATATGGATTGCTATAAGTTACCCTGTAAGGTCTAAAATAACATTTTTAAACTCAGTGGTGTTGGGTTAGATTTTGTTGGAGTTTATCAGACCACATTATATGTATTAACATCACATGCACAAACTCAAAAAAGAAGGTTGGGCTTAATGTTTAAGGCTCAAATGCAAAATCAACATTATACTGATGAAGATACAATGAAAATAGTAGATAATTCACTCACATCCTTGGAAGACACGTTCTTTACCAAGTTCTCTTTAAATACTTTTTAAACACTCTCACAATCATCAGACTTATCTGCTCAGGGAAGGGGTCTGAAGCACAACCCATGTTACAACATTCTTCCTCACGTTGCATGCAATTTCACCAGAGAGACACATTTCCTCCAGAGTGGTCTCCAAACCCCCAAATCTTAAATAGTGTAGCTTTAAACTTTATTTGTTTATTTTTTAAATTGTTTTTTGACATTGAATCAAAGAGAACGTACATCATGTGTTAACCCATCTCAGACGCAGTATCTCATTTTTTACTACGTTTCTTTGCTGACCATGGCTTCAGAATAAGCGTTGAAAAAAACAGTTTTTTTGAGTTCTTATAGCATGGCTACTACACAAAATGTGGTTGACTAGCATCCATGCTAATGGCATGAGGACATTCTAATGATGTAGTTTTTATTTTTGTAATAATTCATTTACTTTCAATCTAAAATTTGGGTAACAGGGCTGTGCTTTCAGTAGTGAACTCCTCAGTCAATTTCACAATTTAATTGGAAATAAAGAAAAAAGAATAACAGACAATTTCCTCTTGCTCTTATCTTCAGGAAATTTGGATGAGGCAAATTCCTGCTGAACATGTGACTTGAGGAATGTTTCAGATATTTCAGAGCGGTGAATGTGTTCAAGTGACAAGGCTGAGTGAATGTTGTGGAACACTAAAATGTACATTTTTCAAAAACTATAATGGGATAGTCATGAAAAAGATGTATCTAGCATGATGCAAAACAATCCAATTGGGAAGTATTTTAATGACTATTTTCCAAGGTGAATAGTGTAGTTATAGTAGAGTGGTAGTGCTGTAGAAAGGTTTTATTAAAGTTTTAAATGGCTCATATCATGCTTTTCTGGAATAAAAGAGGTTGATATTATATTTTACCATTGTTAAAGTTTCAAAAAGTAACATTCACCTCACAGTCTGTACAGTTCATATATGAAAGCTAAGCTGCAAAATGCAAAATGCCTATTCAGCCTACAGCAGGTTAGCCGCACCCATTCACACTAAAG
The DNA here is from genome assembly GCA_023558415.1 of Piaractus mesopotamicus. NCBI lineage: Eukaryota > Metazoa > Chordata > Actinopteri > Characiformes > Serrasalmidae > Piaractus > Piaractus mesopotamicus. Next base: position 14,938 of record JAILXH010124745.1, read on the forward strand.
CTTTTGGGAGTTTTTCAGCCTGGACTGCTTTTTGAATGAGGCACAAGACAGGACAGCCAATCAGAACAGAGCTTGTTTACATATATTAGTCTTATAGGCACAGTAACAGCCTGTATAATTCTAAGAGATAAAGAAGTTGGAAAACGGTCATGTAAAAATGAACTGAGATTGCTTTTGGTTCATAAAACCACAAAAACCTTGTAAGTGGACTTCAGAGTAAAAAATAAAATGCAAGAAAAATGCACCATATGGACCGTGAAACCTATCTGAAACATGCACTTAGATTGCTGTGAAAAACGCTTTACGTTAAAACGCCTTTTATCATTACATTAAAGTGTTGCTTGAAAGTTTGTGAACCCTTTAACATTTTGTGAATTTCTACATAAATGTACCTAAAATATAATCAGATCTTCATTGAAGTCATAACAACAGATAAATAGAACACAATAAAACAAATAACACAAACAATTATATAATTAATTTAAAGTTATTTAACAAAGTGATCAAATGTTAAATGCCTGAATTGGCAAAAGCATGTGAACCTATAGAATTATCACTTGGTGTAGGTGATAATTGGGGTCAGGGGGTTCAATCAGTTGGATGACAGTCATCACTGTCAAAGTCTGATCTTTACCCCATACGTTTGTTAGTGCATGTTTCAGCCAAATGAGATTTCTGAGGACCTCAGAAAATTATTTGCCAGTGCTAATTAGGCTGGAAGAGGTTCCAACTATTTCTGATGGGTTCGGACATCACCAGTCCACTGTCAGGCAGATGTACAAATGGAGGAAATTCAACACCATTGTTACCCTTCCCTGGAGTGGTCATCCAACAAAACTGACTCAAAGGCTAAGGTGTGTGATATTCTGGGAGATCACAAAGAACTCCAGGGTAACATCTAAGGATCTGTAGGCTAATGTCAGTGTTCAGGAGTCCACAATCATGGAATGGAATGGAATGTATGTATGGATGGAATTTAAGCATGAAGAAAGCCACTACTCTCCAGGAAGAACATTTCTACCTGTTTAAAGTTTCCTACACACCACCTGGATGAGCCAGAAGGCTACTGAAATAATGTTACGTGGACAGATAAAGCAAAAATTCATCTTAATGGCTTAAATGAGAGATGTTATGTTTGGCAAAACCAAACACTGCATTCCAGCAAAAGAACCTCATTCCAACTTTGAAACACGGTGGTGGTAGTATCACAGATTGAGGCTGTTTTGCTGCTGTTGGACCAGGACAGCTTTGTTTGATTTTGATGAAGCTATGAGTTTCAGATTGTATCAAGCAATTCTACAGATGGATATTAAGGGCATCCTTCCGTAACTAAACCTCAACAGAAAGTGGGTCCTGCAGAATGACAATAACTCTAAAAATACCAGTTAGTCTACAAAGACTGGTTAAAGCGGAAGAAATGTTGCATTTTGGAATGGCTTAGTCAAAGGCCAGACCTTAATCTAATAGAACTGTTAAGGCAGAACCTAAGGTGAGGCGTTCATGCAAGAACATAGCAGAGTTGAAGCAGTTCTGTGGGGAGGAACAGGCCAAGATTCCTCCAAGTCAATGTGCAGGGCTGATCAACATTTATAGACCTCTTTATCTATTGTTATGAGTTAAATGAAGATCTGATCAAATTTATGTAGAAATTCACAAAATGATAAAGAGTTCACAAACTTTTAAGCAGCAATGGTTCTCTAACGGTTGCCTAATTATAGAATCACCCTCTAAACTGTGAACACAATAATTTAAAAAAAAAAAAATGAACTACTGCAGAATTAATCTAAGAAGGAATAGGAGGAAAAATATATGCTGTTGATGTTTACAGGCTCTGGTTGATGTTTACAGGCTCTGTTTAACCGGAGTATATATATATTTTTATGATATACGTAGTCGTTCACTGTGCTAGAAGTACTGAATATACCCACGATATACTCAGAAACACTTGTGACATCTTTTATCCAGATGATGATAACATACTGTCATATTGCCCACCCCTAATTAGTGCTATACAGTGCTGGAAAAAGCTCTAATTAGGCTTACAGCATGTATTAAAAGATCTACTTTGAAAGAAGGACACCTCTGTGAAATGACTTAAGCAAAGTACTGAGTGTTGGGACAAAAATTAAACTTTATGGGACCATAATGTGGCTGAGCTCATTTATTTCACTTACTTTCAGCCCAGCAAACTGGTGCATGGCCATTAGGCTATAACCCATAACCACCACAGGCTTTAATACACCGTTTTAGGTTGTAAGGATGATATTCTATCGTTTGCAGGAAAACCTCACAAGTGGAGCGTGTAACAGTAACTCAATTAGAACAGACTGCTTGGAAAAACCTAATGTTCACCAGAAGTATGTAGCGGTGCTCAAGTTGTTCTAGTGGCTGAGAGCCTGCGGCAGTATTCTCTATCACAGACCTGGAGCTCCACCAAGTGGTGAATTATATTAGCAACCTATTATGGAGGCCCATATGCCAGGTGAACTGGTCCTTAGCTTTATGGTTTACCTCTTGCAGTAGCTGTTTCTCCATCGGGGTGAGCCATCCTCTGCATGGCAGTGGCTGCCACACATATAGGCATGCTGAGCTTCTGGCCCAACACTGTGGTGGACATGTCCACCCTGGACACATCTCTCAGCACACGGGGGAACAAGCGCCACCTGCAGTGAAGATTAGATAGTGAAATATCAAAGGAGCAGTGTGTAGGATTTAGTGGCATCCAGCGGTAAGGTTGCAGATTGCATCCAACTGAACACCCCTCCCTCACTCCTACCTTTCCAAGCGTTTAGTAGAACCTACAGTGGCCGTTAGGTTTTCTGCTGTCGCCTGTCCCGATTGTAGTTTGTATCATCCTGGTCATGGAGATTTACCACCCTGTACAGCTCAGTTCCACCTCTAATCAAACACACCTGATCCAGTTAATGAAGGCGTTCAGGTGCATCTGAATATTAGAGCCAGGTGTGTTGGGCCTGAACTCTCCAGGGTGGTAGATCTCCAGGAGCAGGATTGAGCACCCATGCTCTAGAGCCAGGGTTTGTCCATTCTAGGCTACTGTAGAAACATGGCAGCGCAACATGGTGGCCTCTGTTGAAGAAGCACCTGCTCCTTTTGTAGATATGAAGGGCCCATTCTAAGCTAATGAAAATGCAATGATTCGTAGTTAAAGGTGAATATGCACTAATGAAAACATGGCTTTGTATTATATATTCCATTTCTGCTAATAGATCCCTCTAAATCTTACAGACAGCAACTTTAATTACTGACTTGCTGTGGTTTTTTTGATGTGATTTTCAGTAGCATTAACATTAATGTGAGGTGTAACGGGGGGGTCCCAAGTCCTAGGTCCCAGGATTCCAGGGCCCTGAGTTCCCCAGTTGCTATATTCTCTCTCCATGTGATTTTGGAAACAACCTTATACACTGCCTAGATGAAATTTCTTGGAAACAACTGTATGTTCCCATAGCATACAAACTACACAAATGCAGTACTTGGTAAAAAAAAATTATAAGTGCTCTATTGACAAATATACTTGCTTATATATCTACTCAAGTACATAGAACATGATAGTACAGAGGTAATGTGAAATATTCTAATGATCCAAAATTTTTGGATCCTCTTGTGTTTATGAAATGAGTAAAATTTCAATCCCCATCCAAACTCATGTAGTACTGGGTATTTGATTTAAACATACCCCACATTACATTTTTTTTATTCTGAAAGCTTGTCAAAGTGTCCCTAGCCTAGTTACAGTCGCTAAGCTATGATTGGACATTTGGTTTGATTCATTTGTGTAAGTGCATCGTATTTGACTGTGAAATGTATTGGAGGGAAAGTCAAAGTCCAATGGAAATACTTTATTAAAGTACAAATGCTTGAAAAAAATATTTTTTGTTAGTGTCCACCACTGTCCATGGCCCATGTTTCAGAGCCATGTTTCCTCAACATGACAATAAGACTACATGTATAATGTATAAGGTATGATGTAACACAAATATCTGAGGGCTCGTGGGACCCTGGGGACACACAACTCCCCCTGGTTTATGGTTAGAACCAGCGTTAGGGTTAGGTTTTTAAAGTTAGGATTAGAGTGAGTGTTATATTTAGCATTGGGGAAAGTTAAGGGGAATTGAATTGATAATTAGATCTACAAAGCATGTACAGTGGACTCCTTTCTGACTTTGCACGATGCTAGCCGGCTTTAACTGCGAGCCTTCCCATAACCCATATGGTCATTTTTCAAACTTACTTTCACTTACTTCTCCAAGGGCTACCAGATTTCACATATAGGTTCAGGCTGTCCTTATTTAACTCATTAATCATTTGCACATATTCTTTTTTTAATCTCTTTTTCACAGATCCTTAAGAAAACTGGACACTCTTCCACTTGTTTTAAGCTAAAGCTGTCAAACTTTGGACTGGACTTTTGTACTGTTCCAGTTCAATACACTTTTTTTTTTTTTTGGACTGATGCACGTCTCTTTTCCATTCTTCTCTTCCATCTTGTTGACTCATCGTTCTTTTCGCTTTCAGCAGTCATTTTCCAAACTGTTTCCACACTTAAAAATGTAAGTTGTCATTATGTTTCATCACTGTATCTCTTTTAGTGTCTGCTCTCCACCCTTTCTTCCTTCCTTTAACATCCCTTTAGTAACTGTTTCTATTGTCTCCCAAAGTAGAACGCTGTATGAGTAAGTATGTAGCAACAGACAGGCTTTGCCATAAAGTCAGGCCTGCTTTTTTGTGATTTGCAGGTCGTATATAAGGTGAGAAACAGAACCCTCTGTTGGACTCTAATTGTTGCCTGCCACTGTTAATGGCTGATGTAGTCAGACTCATTAGGCCTGGGATGGTTGACTGCATCTTTTAACTTTCCGTAATGACTGTCTGGAACCAGGTGGCTCTTGATTATTCCATAAATAATGTAGCATTGTTTATGTGGATAATGATAGCCTTTTCTTTTGTTGACACTGCTGTAGGGCACTTTCCTCACCTCAGTTGGTCTCCACGGAAAGTCTGACCACCCACACAGCCGAGCAAAGTGGTCAAAGCTTAGAGAAATATCCATAATGATAACTCTCTCTGACTCCGAGCATCCAAACAGAGTCCTCTTAAAAATAGGCCGAAAGCGTGGTTTTGAAACGGTTAAGGCATATTTTAGTCTTTGAATTGGCACGAACTGACGTGTGCTGTAATGGAATGACTCATGCTATTAACTTGCTGTCTGAAAAGCAATTTCCCAAAACCATTGTTGTGATGGCCTGTATTACCTGCTTGATGTTTCACCATTCAGAGAAACGCTTTTGGGCTCATTTCCACCAGAACATGTCCATGTTACTTGTCTCCAAGTGACAGTTTAAAAGGGCCCTTGTACATGGAAAATAATCTGCAGCTCTTTCAGAAATACTTTGTTTTTCAGTTTTAAAAGTGGTTGATTACCAGGCTTCTCTGTAGGACATCCACATTGTGTGCTTTGTCGTGCTCCTTTTATAACATAATTGAAAGCTTATAATCCACAAGAATACACAATAAACATTCTTTTCTCTGACTGTTATTTAACACTTTGAATAGCAGAGTTTACACAGTTGTTATTAGCTTTTCTGACCTATCAAGAGTGTCGTAAAATGAGTTATAGGTGTATATTACTGAAGAGGGTAACTGACAAACAGTACTGTGCGAAAGTCAGAGACCACTTGTTTTTTAATTTCCAGTCAAAATGGCCTTTAAGTACAAAGTACTTATTTTCAGTCAGAAAAGAAAGCAAAATACATATTTAGTGGAAAATTATACCGAAGCCTCAACATCTAAATGTAATATTACATTTTCATTGTTTTGTGTGGCCACGCCTCCATTCTTTTCAGGAGACTCGCTTTCTTTTTCAAAGAAATCTGGAGGGATATTTTTCCACACCTCCAAAGTTCAGTCTTAGAAGTTGGTTGATTTTTTTGCTTCTCATGATCCGTGTAATCCCCAAACATATTAAATTCTGCTGAGGTCTGGACTCTGGGGTGGTCAGTCCATTGTTCTGGGAACACCAGCAGCTTCGTTGTTTGAGTTGCAAATGTTCTTTTTCATCTATTTCTTTTTCTCAGGGCTTCTTGACAGCTACACATCCTTTCAGACTCAGTATTGAGTTGTCTTCTCACAGTAAAAGGATAGAGAGAAACAACTGTGGATTTTTTCAGCTCTGAATGAAAAGAGTGGAGGATGAAAGTCTTAAGTACTGTTTATCTAATGGTGACAGTTTTGGTGGTCTACCAGGTCTTGCACAGTTGTTAGGAGCCCCATTTTCTCTATATCTTCTAATGATTTTAATGTAATTAATTCTTAATGCAGTTTTGGAAACACCTGTTTTTCCACTTATTATCCTTTGACTTTCCCCCTTCCATATGCAAATGGACTGACTTGTATGCAATCTCCTGAAAAATTAATAACTTGTATTTGATGTCCATTTGGAATGGAAACAAAAATGAAGGGTGGTCACTGACTTTTGCTCAGTACTCTAGGTCAGGTCAAATGTGTCAGGACATACAGAGTTGTTTTCCAAGTAAATTCAGATATTTCTTACAGAATAAAGCCTCATATTATCCAGAGACAAATAAGATAATGTAAAAAAAAAAAGTGGCAAAGATTCACCACAAAAGAAGCTTACTACTGAGCCACAGCTGAGAATAGTACTTTGGTACATGTACGAGCTGTTCTAGCTGTGCAGTTGCAGGATTTCTGTGTTCTTCCTTTGTGTTCTCTGAGGTTTAAGAAAAATCATGCCACATCAGGATACATACCTTGAGAAAGCAGCTACATTATCAGCTAGAGATTCCTGCTCATCTGCTCCTGAGAAATAATAATCAAACACCGCTTTTGGCAAGAATCTTTTAGCACGGTGCTCGAAATCACGGACACAAACAGGCTTGTCGGACATGTTTCCTGAGAGACAACCCTCAATCTGCCTCTTTTGCCCCTCTGCAGCATTTCACAAGGATCAGTGGGCCACCTATAAATAATTAACTCAAAAAGTTAACTTTGCAGAGTTTTACAACACATGTTTATCTACCAGGGCCTAGTTGCTCCTGAAATAGCTACAGGGGCTTTTGCCTTGTAAGAGGTTCACAAATATGCTGAGCAGCCCACACTGAGAGGAATAAAAATCGATGCTGTGTGTTGTCTGTAAGAACAGAGAAAAACCCTACAGCTTTGCAGCTATGCAAAAAGTCCATTCTGAAGAATCCCATCATGTCTGATTGAAAGCATGATTAAATGAGCAGCTCTTATTGTATTACTTGGCACTACGATAATGTGCATACATTTTCACCCTTGCAGAGATTTCCCTCTCAGCAGAAATTCTGCACCACACTGCTGTGTAGGTTGTAGGCTGTTAATATTCCTGGCCGTTTGGATCCTCCTCTCTATATATCCTCCTCTGCAGCTTTACATAACAGTATTGCGGAGCTCATCTCATCTCTGTATCCTACACAATATCGGAGTTCAGAGGAGGACATGGTGTCTAATCATGTACAAACTTCCTTCTAAACTCTACATCACAGGAATTCGACTCGGAGATACAAAGTGTACACGTTTACTGTGTACAACTTTTTTTAATCTACATCACCACAAATGCAACACCAAATCCCACACTAATCCCAAACTTTTAGTTTTACTTCAAATAAAAATGCTTACGCACACAGAAAATCGTTTAGCCTGCAAAATATTGTATTGACCATAACAATTTAATTCATAGACAATTAAACAATGCAATGATGTCAATACAATTTTGGTATAGTGTATAAATGCATGTGAAAAAAGACACACAAAAACATGGCAAACATACGTGACAAGGTACATATTCCAAATTTCAACAGTCTGTCAACATTATAAAATATATAATCATGATAGTCATATATTAACCCCATAATCCATAAACCATTTCAAAAAACCTATGGGCCTCTAAAAAATCCTGCATATTGGATGCAACTGTAGATGAGGAATATTATACCTAGTACTAACTTATATTCATGTTTTGTGACTTAATTAACATGAATTAGTCCTAATATGGACACACCTCTAAAATGGGGACACAGGGGAGAGAAAGCATAAAAAAAGCTACCATGCCAAAATAATAAACCACAGATTCCGTATCACTGCTTCATATTCATCTCTAATGATAACAGCCTAAATATACAGCAAAATAACATCACTGTCCCAATACTTCTGCAAGGTACTGTAGAGCACACTGTATACTACATGGTCTCAAAGTGCAAATTCATTGACAGAATGTAATCAGCAGAGAGTAAGACAATAAAGCCCAGAGCACACAGACTCAACAATCTCCCCAAAAAAACAAAAAAACAACAACAAACACAAAATGATCGGTTGGCGTGCCACACCTGTGTGACTGTTGGGAGCCTCTAGAACAGGGGTGCCCAAACTTTTTGTTTTGGGAGACCAAAGTACAGTGATTGTAGTGGGCCGAGTGCCAAGAAAACCAAATATTAAGCATGCACTGATAAGAGAATTGTTGGCCAGGGTCAATATGTGATATTTTTTATGTGCATTTCTGCAGATGATGATGCAAAAACATTTATAAACATTTACTTTGACTAGATCAACCTGAATTAGCATTACAGAAAAGTACAACCTTTATTTCTGTAAGGTTACAAATGCATTAAAATGAATAAATGCAGATATTTTAGCACAATAGCCCAGCAACACATAAATATTCTGGTCTTCTGAAATGCAAAAAATGTCATCAAATATGACTTTGAAATATCAGCCAAATCTAAACATCTGTCTGATGCCAATAAGCAATTATCTGGCAATACTGGTAGGAGTGATTACTGTGAACTCCTTAACAGTACACAAATATACAAAGGTGGGTTCAAATCGTGTTATAACATTAGACTATATTTTGTCACTAAAACACTTTAAAATTACTATTTTAAAAGGAAAATAAGAGTGTAATAAGTTATATATTCTAAAACATACTTGTTTTCATTGGGTGAGGGGGTGGGGTTAGGGTGTTTTCAACAGGCCAACACTTTCGGAAGCCCTGCTCTTGAATGTTCTCTCCTATTTACACTGCTCTAGAATGTTCTCCCCCATTTTCACTGATCTAGAAGGTTCTCCCTTCATTCACTTCATTCTGGAATGTTCTCCCCCACTGCCAGTGTTCTAGAGCACTCACCCCCATTCGCACAGGTTTAGAATTCTCATCCCTCATTTGGCTTTCCGGTTCAGTATAAGGGAAACCGCCAGCACCAGAACATTGGTGTTTGTTGGGTAATGCCGAGTCAGTGAGCCATGGCCTTAAAGGAATTCTCCATTATCTTCCAACCTACTCCATATCTGCTGGTTGAAAAGATTGATTACTACACAGTTTTGACACTTAACTCCAAACACGCTTATTATAGGTGTGGACAGGTGCTTCAGCTTCCATTATGGGGAAATTGCAGGGAAATACAAGGAAATTACAGTTAAAAAACAACAGAGAATTCCTTTAATCTTCTATAAACAGATATCTATATATATTTTTATTTTTGTTTATTTATTCTTCTTTTGCAGATAAAGAACAATCCAGAGAGTGAAAATTCATATCCTGAGACCTTCATGTTAAACTGCTCTGACAACACCTGTATTATGATGATTGTCCTCACATTGGGAGTGCACTCACCACCATGTACATTAGATACCCTCAGTCAGTCGCATCAGAGCTGTGCTGGGATGTGCTGTCTCTGAAACGACTGTTACTAAAACTGTTCCATTGTGGCTATATGTGATGTTGTGGCCCTGCCACTGGAATGTGATTAAACATGCACTTACAGAAAAGCAGTTATTAGAGTTGTAATAAAAAAAAACAATAATAATAATAATAATAATAATAATAATAAT